>VYZT01019826.1:2255-12428 GCA_013400735.1 Pomatostomus ruficeps | reverse complement strand
GAATGGTGAAGCAGTTTTAAGAACAACAAAACAGATACAGATTTGTTTCTAATCCTGGATCCAGTGAGGTTCTGGACTAGGAGGCTCATCCTCCCAGGCTCTCTAACCAAACCAGCTGTCCCAGAGTGCAGCTCACAAGGAGGCTGCACTAATAGTCAGCGACCTGGTGAAGACACTGCCCAGCAGCAGATTACTCACAGGCTTTGGAAATCAATGTAATACTTGTTTTCAGAAGAAAATACCCCTTGTTGTGAAATATAAATTTCTTTCTGTATATTACCTCTGGGTATTACCTTCTGGGTATGAGCATGAAAGGCATACTTTTCCAGACAGTCTAAGCTGATCTAAAACCATCTACCAACGATTTCACACTTTCCCTGGCTGTGACTTGATATTCACATCTGATGGCAGAACCTTATGAGTTTGACATTTAATTGCTCTGACTGAACACAAATCCTTTTGTGTATAAAATTTGCTTCCAGTCCTTGCACAGGTAAATCAAAGTCTTTAATTGAAGTAAGAGCAAGTGAGGGAACACAAGACCAAAGTGTGGGTGTGAACACCAACACCTCCTTCCCCCATTCTGGTGGTATCATTTCTTTAGATTGGCTGGAAGGGAACAAGCCTCCTACCTCCAGTTATGGTTTGTTTTGTAAAAGGTGTTAAAGTTTGTTTAGCCCTGATGTTTTGCAACTGCAGCTAACATTTAAACTATGTAAAATGAGACTAAAAGTCTGATGTTCAGTTAAAATATTTCACTTTCACAGATTTACCCTTCCTCACAGTTCTTTGCTGCATCAAATTTCATTCCTTTCTTTCCCATCATGCGAGACTGTCTTTTCATCTCTTCCATCCCTCAGATTCCTTCCACCCTGGATTACATCCATGAAATCACATTAGGTTTACCCTAAAATAATTTAGTAGGATTTAGCAGACTGTGGATTAAAATTCATGTCTCACATGTTTCTGGTTCTGCAGTGTAAATTACCCTGGAAAATATCACAGAATACTGCAGAAACTGGAAGGCAAAGGCAGTTGTTACAAGAATTTGTGGTCAGTAACATCACAATAATATATGGAAGAAGAATACAACCGAGCTGAAAACAGAACTAATCCGTCCCATGGGCCATTACTCAGCTGCAGTGCTTGTGCCACACGTCAGAACAAATGTCCTTCATAAGAACATTATTTGACAGGACCTTGGAGAGCACACATGTTGCTGCTGCTGTAATGCCAGTAAATTCTCCCCAGACTGTTCCTGACAAGTGTGTTGCTCATTCCCACCCACTCCACCTGAGAAATGCCTTCCGGACAGGGTCACCACCTACTTGCTGTGAACCAGAGGAGCAAGAGCTGAACGTTCTGTGCATGTCTGTGCTCAGACCCACTGAACCCCCTCTGGATGATGTCCTAAAGGAGACAAACAAGAACCAGGAAAGGGAGTCCTCTGTATGCTGTCTCTTATGGGAGATCAAAAAGAAGTGGGGAAAGTCTGTCCCTGACAAAACCACTTCTGAACATGGCAGGTGGCTGCTTCTGGATGAACACTTACAAGATGAGAACAATGTTCCTGGGTAAAGGCTAGGAGGGCAGCAAGGAAGGTTGGTGCATTTTAAGTGCGGGAGGCTGTAGTGTGAGCCTTGAGTGTCGCAATAGGACTTCTGTCTGATCGCTCCAGTATTTCTTCTCATTACTGGGAGATATCTGATTTATGTTAACGGCTGAGCTGGCCCCATCCATGTCATTTTGCCTGTCTCTGCCAACAGATGTGAACAAAATTAGCAGCTGGTATTATTCTCTCATGTTGCTCCAGCTCTGATTAATGAGGCAGCCTGAGTGCAGCCCTTTATTTCTGCTTCCCTGCCAGTCAACCCCTGGGCTTGGATAACAGCCCTTGCCTTTCTCTTGGCCACATGCTGTAGTCCTCAGTAATTTTGTTTCAAGGTGTTTAGAGGCTGGGACTATTTAATTTGCTCCCTAACCATTTTAGTTTGATTCCTGCTATGGAGTTTTTGTTCATGTGTCAAGCTCCAAGAGAACACTGTTTAAAATGTGAAGTATGAAAGCATCAGAGAGCTGCAATGGCACAATGTGTTATTCTCCTCCATGCAATCTGAATAATTTGTTAGCTGAAAAGTGCAGAAGTGAGTTTTGAATTTACCATTTTACCTTTTTTTTTGCAAAACCACCTTTTTGAGCCTAGGCCAGTTACTGGTTCAATGGCATTGAAGGCTGCTTTTGTAGCTGATGACTGAAGAGAAACTCCAGCTGTGTTTGGCTGCAGTTCAAATGACCAGATACCTGGTTAGCTGCAGGCAGCTTGGGTGGACAGTCTGAACATCCACTTGATTCATCCAAATGCATTGTAACCATGCAGTTATCCCAGAGCTGTGGTGTATTTCAATTATGTATTACACATGATGATTCTCCAGCATGGTCTGTTACTGCCAGAAATGGGAACTAGTGGGCCAGTAGATTTGTGACTACTGATGAGTGGGAAAAACAGAAGTATATCTGTTTTGTGTCATTTTTAGTAAGTGATATTTTTCATTTTCAGAGTTTAAGAACTAAAGAAATGACACTGGAGCCAAAGAAGTAAAAAAGACACCTCTTACATAGAAACTCCATAAGAACTGGTGTGATTAACATGCAGGAAGAGAAGGTAATTATATGTTTACCTACAAGGTATTATCATTCTGATAGCTTCTTGTGGAACACGTGGAAATCAGCCATTTTTTCAATTACATGGCGGACAGAAACAAAGATGGTAAAACAGCATTTTGAATTTATGTCTCTCTGAAACCCCTGGATACAGAGCCAGGAGAGTCCTGTCTTCTGTGTAGCCATTTTTATAGCTGTGAAGATGTGGCTATAATCTGTGCAAGCATACACAGATAAAAGAAGGCAACGCAAGATCTGGTTCAGCATTTCCTCTTTCAGGGCTAATGCATGGCTAGCTCTTGAATTAAACCAACTTTCTCTTGGTTGGAATTTTATTTTCTTAAGTGTATTTGTAGGAGAAGGAGGCATGGATGTAAGAAGTTATATTAATAGCTATGTTAGTATGGAACAAACAAATACCAGGTTACCATTGAGAATTTCTGCTGTTCCAATGACAAGGAAAAGAAATCAGTTCATACTTTGAGGTTTTTTTCTATAATAATGTTGGTTAATGCTATTTATAAAAATTTATACAATTTCTCACTCATTTTTACATTAATAAATTAATTTATACATTTGGAATTGGAAATACTGCATAATTATTTCTGTTATAGTGACATAATAGTTATCACAAAATATTGTTGTTTGAAATCAAATTCTAAAGCTTTAATTCCCTTTTTGTCACCACAAAAGATCAAGCTGGTTGTAGTAGGCATTTGTAATCCCAGTGGGGCATGTTTGTTTCTTGTATAACCAGCATGGTCCTGCTTTATGTTCTCTGCTTTCACTTTTAGTATCAAAGAATCATGGACTCTGTCTGGTACAGATTTACAGTCACAGACTTCTGCAAACATTCCTCTGGCAATAAGAATTTCTACTTTGTCTTTTTACTTTCTTTTGAATTATCTCAATAAAAATCAGAGGATTATTCACACCAGACAAAAAGGCATTGTAAAGCACAGCTTGGCCACACCTCAAATGTAAAATATGAGCAGGAAGCTTTGTGCTTAGTTCAACTAATCCAGAAAATAAACACATGTGCCAGGATGGCAAGTGTGACCTGTTCCCTGTCTATCAGGCACCCTCTGAGGAGGGATGGGATGTCCTCTGGGGAGAGGGAGAGGGAGAGGGAGAGGGAGAGATCACCAGCCCTGGCACCAGCATTTATCCAGCTGAAGATGTGTTCAGAGTCCTCCTGTGGGCACCACCCAGGCTCTGTGGGGGTACCTTTTTATAGATTAGTTTTCTCCACCCTGGAGCTAAATTTCTCACTTTCTATACAAATTAGTTGTCATGTGCAGTTTATTTTTCTAAACCTTTCTGGAAATGGGTCAGAGGTCTGCATGGGTCTTTGGTGGTCTTGATTCACACCCCCCCCGCCCCCCCACCATGGTGGTGTCCTTTAGTTGTCAGCCCATGCCCACTTCTCCAAGCTGTAACCCCCCTGTGCCTGTGCTGCACTGCTGCACTGTGCTGTTCTTATCTCCAGGAGCAAGAATAAGGACGTTTGGTCCAGGAGNTTCTAAAGCTTTAATTCCCTTTTTGTCACCACAAAAGATCAAGCTGGTTGTAGTAGGCATTTGTAATCCCAGTGGGGCATGTTTGTTTCTTGTATAACCAGCATGGTCCTGCTTTATGTTCTCTGCTTTCACTTTTAGTATCAAAGAATCATGGACTCTGTCTGGTACAGATTTACAGTCACAGACTTCTGCAAACATTCCTCTGGCAATAAGAATTTCTACTTTGTCTTTTTACTTTCTTTTGAATTATCTCAATAAAAATCAGAGGATTATTCACACCAGACAAAAAGGCATTGTAAAGCACAGCTTGGCCACACCTCAAATGTAAAATATGAGCAGGAAGCTTTGTGCTTAGTTCAACTAATCCAGAAAATAAACACATGTGCCAGGATGGCAAGTGTGACCTGTTCCCTGTCTATCAGGCACCCTCTGAGGAGGGATGGGATGTCCTCTGGGGAGAGGGAGAGGGAGAGGGAGAGATCACCAGCCCTGGCACCAGCATTTATCCAGCTGAAGATGTGTTCAGAGTCCTCCTGTGGGCACCACCCAGGCTCTGTGGGGGTACCTTTTTATAGATTAGTTTTCTCCACCCTGGAGCTAAATTTCTCACTTTCTATACAAATTAGTTGTCATGTGCAGTTTATTTTTCTAAACCTTTCTGGAAATGGGTCAGAGGTCTGCATGGGTCTTTGGTTGTCTTGATTCCCCCCCCCCCCCCCCATGGTGGTGTCCTTTAGTTGTCAGCCCATGCCCACTTCTCCAAGCTGTAACCCCCCTGTGCCTGTGCTGCACTGCTGCACTGTGCTGTTCTTATCTCCAGGAGCAAGAATAAGGACGTTTGGTCCAGGAGAGTGCTGCCCTACCTCCATATGGCCCCTCCTGCAGCCACATCCTGTTCTTTTTCACAGCTCGTTCTTGTAAATGAGTCTTGGTTGGCTCCTGAGCTGTCAGTGCTTGAGACACACATTTTAGCCCCTTATCTTCTGGGCTTCTAAGTAAATCAATGTCCTTAAAGTCAGTTTTACTAAAACCACTTGTGCCTCTTTTGGTGTTCATTGCTCACTCATTTAGTGGTTACTCCTGATAAAGAATGAGTTACTTCCTTTTATAGGATGATGCATTGCAGTGTTCTGTACTCATGCATCTGAAGGTCTTGATGCTCAAATTGCTCTTGGACAAACTGACCTACAGGTGGGAAGGAGGGTAAACACTGTGATTCAGATCATGTATTCTGACAAGAGACAACATGCCTGAGACCAATAGGGCAGCACATAGCATAATCAAACTATATACCCACTATGGGATTGCTTCCTGAATTTTCACCGTGTTTCATAGAAAATTTGTAACATCCTCTCAGAAAACACTTTCAGGGAAGCATCAGAATTCCCCATTATTACATTTTTTCTTTGTAGGTGAAGGTAAGCTGGCCTTTCCTGCCCTTTGTAACTCCGTAACTCAAGTTACCTCTGTCTAATATCTTTTCACCAACTTAATTTATTCTTCTCTTTCATCTACAGGAAGTCCAGAAATGAAGGTTGTTCAAAAACATTGATTGTTGTCAAACCAGCTCAGCTATAGAAGAGCTGTCATGGTACTTCAGCATCTACAGAAGGAAAGCAAGAATTGAGTGTGCTCTTAAGAGCAGGGGAACCTTTACATCTTGCCACCTGGTTTGCTCGCTGTAGGATGAGGTACAGTCACTCCCTAAATTCAGCCTAACTTCATAATAGCCTGGTAGAGTGACAGGGCTTTCAACAGATACCAAAATATCCTCTGAACATTGCTGCCTGTTACTCTCCCTGTGAGAATATCAAATTGATTCTATTAGGCCATTTCTTATAGTCAAAAGCAAAACCTGTGCAGTGTCATAAGCCAAAATGATATAATTTTCAAGTTATTATGTCCGTCTTATACAATCCATCATAAATTGAAAATATGATGACAAGGCTTGAACAGAAGCTATAAATTCTGTAAAATTCTGTTAAAAATTTTAGTCATTATCTTCCAAGTTTGTAATTTCATTCTGCAACTAGGTTTTTTTTTTTTTCTGCCAAAGCCAGCAGTTATAACCTTTAAGTGTCAAATGTATTCTGTGTACTGTAAAACAGATTTTAAGTCTTGAAAGTAACGGATAATAATATACATAAAGTTCATGATCAGTAACTTCTTCTAGGTGTAATTCCTTAAAAATAGGTTTTTCAAAAGATTGTATTAGCTCAGTCAATTCACCAGAACATTTTTCTAGACACGGTCCATGATGCTTTCATTGTACATGACATTTGATTGAGATAGAGATTGTATAATGGGATACATATATTCTACTAAGTGTTCAAGTGAATATTCTTGGAGAAATGAAAAACTTATTTCCTTCATGCTGCTAGGTGAACACTAGCCATCTTTTTGATGGTATATTCTTATTTATTAAATACCACTCTATATCTCTGTGGATCAATAATAGACTTTCCGGAAAAGTAAAAAAATCCTTAATTAATTTGGACTGACAATACAAAACAGCCCAATGATTTCAGCTTCACTGCACAAAAAGTGCAAATCTCTATGTGTGCATGTATCTGTACCCTTTCTGTCTATTTTGTGTTTATGTGCAGATCCCAAGGTGTCAAATTGTTATTTCCTGTGAATAATAAAACCATGGCTTGAGTTATAACAGTTGCAAGCAAAACACTAAAAATTTATTAACTCTGTCTTCATTTTGCATTATTTTCTGTGGTTAAAAATATGTAGATTAGAAAAAACAGTAATATGCACATCAATCTAAATATTTAAATATTTTCCCATGCCCTTACAAATGCACTGTGGGTATACAATATGACAACAATAAAACTGGAAAGTGACTTTCAATACAGTACTCTCTAAACTACTAGAGTCAGGAAAATAGAGTGAGGAAATTGTGCCTAGAATTGCACGTGTAACACCATCAGTCTCTCTTGAGGACCAGATTCAGTACAAATAAAATCCTGTAATTATTTTCCTGCAGAGTGATATCAAGTACTTTACAGAAGGCATCAGTGCTGCTGGTAATAACAAGCACATAGTAAATGCCACGACAAGGAACATTTTCCCAGGACAAGCTCCTACCTCTGCACAGTCAGGTGTAATGACTTCCTGGAAGGCTGAAATTAAGGGAGTATATGGGCTGCTTTCTGCACTGAGCCAGCCCGCTGAATTAGCAAGCTGGTTCTACTTCCATTTTCTTTGGAAAAATGACAAATTTGCTTTATTCTTTAGGAAACTAGATCTGGTAACTCCCAGGACTCGCAGAATTATCTCAGTAATGTGGCATTTTATGAAAAGGCACTAAACTCCCCCAGTAATAGGAAAGGGTTTCTGCTACTTTCCACTGAGGAAAATAATCTCTTCCCATTTGCACTGTAGGAGTAAAGTTATGAAGCAGAAAAAAGAAAATTATATGGTAACTGCTGTCACAGCTGAAAGGGATGAGAAAGTGATAAATTCTCAGGAATTAATATCCTTAGTCTCCCTGGCCTTTCCTAAGCCCTGGTTTCCGAGGCAGGAGCTACTCAGGTAGCACTGATGGTGTTGAGGGAGGCAGTGACAGCTTTCAGGCTGTGGTTTAAGAAATCGGTTCTTCACTTACTTCATCCTCCTGCCTCTCCACCTTAAGCCCATCGGCCAAATGTGTGACCCGTATTTGTTCTGGTTCTTTTGAATGAGAATTCCACATCAGAGCTTCATGATTCTGTCTCCAGATGTGTTTGCTCTTGACTATCCACCCAAATGCTGCAAGGCATTTGGCTTTGTCCGCCAAATATGCCAGTATTCCTTTGGATATGATTATATACAGACACACCAAAAAATCCATGTTTCCTTTGTCTTACTCTTCAGGAAAAGGACAGGCTACAAATTAAAAACATCTCTTTCCTTTAATGACTTCAAAACTTGTAAACATTTTTCAGCAATGCACTATTTACCACTATGTGTTTTTCATGGTTTAATTATTATTAATTTATGGGCAGTCATACTCTATTTTTTCTTATACCCAAAGCACAGTTCACTTGCTGTTACAGGACTAGCCTTTGGGTGGCTGCAAACAGTTCCAATTTCTCTTAATTCAGTGTTTTCATTTGTCCTGTTTCAAATTGCTTTTTGAACTATTTTATTGACTGAAGTGTAATTCCTTTAAAGTGTTTTCTTCTAATTAATATAAATGAGGAGTAAGCAATTCAATAATTGATTCCATTTTTTAGGATTTCCTTGTTTTCACTTGTGGCTGTAAACTGAGTACTCATGCTAAGAGATTTTAATTAAAAAAAAAAACCCACCAAAATTCTTGTTCAGATTTTACTTTTTAATCTAACTGGAAATATAACTATGCCAAAATCTCTGCTTATTAATGAAACTAGTCCATTTTTTGTGATTATTGCTTGTTTTTTTTAGTTTTTAAGTAAGATTAACTCCATTAACTGAGCCTGGTGGTTTGTATCTTTCCTTACAGGCAGCCTAAACTCCTCTGAGGGTAATTTAATGATTGAAATGGAGTTATGACAGAGATTAATGCAGTTCAGTACCTCTCACATGAGATTATCTTTTTAGTGCTGACAGATTTTCAATAAGCTCTTGAATATCAGATTTTCTTGCCTTTCAAAAAAATCCTCAACTTGCCCTCTGATGCTACACAGACTGTTTTTATTTCTTAGGAAGTGGGATCAAGCCAGATTGTTTGATGAAAATCATCAGCTGCATTGAAGAGTAATCCTGCTGTCTCATTCCTAAATGTATTCCTTCAGGTACTAAAAAATGTTGGAATAGTGACTTCTTACAGTGTGCTAATTTGGTTTTGTAAACTTCATCAAAAAATCTGTCTTTCCTACTCTCGTCAACCATGCACACACAGTAATTCCTGCAATGTTTTGAGGTCCGGATTTCCATAAGTGTGCCTGATATTTAAGCATGGCAATCATATAATAGGTGTGACTTAGAGTCACCGAATGTTTCATTCAGTAGGATTTAGTCAGCACATTTTTTCCTCCATGGGATTTAGGGTTCTAACGTTCTAAGAAGAATTTACAAATCCAGAATGATACACATTATTAAGCCTTTGGGTGCTTGATCAATGATCACTGTGATGACTACAAATGACTTCACATATCCTTTAGTCTGACAAAATAATTCTGACACATATTTTTCTTGAAAATTTTGCATTCAATTTCTCCATAAAAGCATATGTATGTGTGTATATATATGTATATACTTTATATATGTGTATATACTTTATACATATACAGACACATAAATAAATGTGTATATATAAATAAAAGTACTGTGTTAAATGAAGACATAAGCATGAGTCGGGGCTGAGATCCAAAATTCACTTCTAGTAGTAGTCACACCTCGTAAGGGATAGCTAATGACCACGTTGATAGTCAGAATCAAGCAGATGTCTTCTAATATCAAAACCATATATGATGTGTTTCATAAGCATTTTGATCTTCAACATCGGAAAAGAAAAATGCTTATTTAACATGAGAAATACATGAGGAATGTTGCAATAGGTGCTACACTCAAACTAGTCAGAGGTATGAATACGTAGGTGGCTGTGCCAAAACAAATCTGATCCTATCACTGGATTCACATTCCCTCTACAAAAACAAAAAATTATAAACTGGATAGACTACTGGATTTGTTGGCATGTCAAATCTTATATTTATTAATGCTTTCATCTATGACAGTGATTTTAAAATCTAAGCAGAAATGTAAGTAGAATGGGTTTTGAAACTTGGCCAAAAGTTCTTTCTTACATGACAAAGCTGAAAAGTTTTTCTTTTTTCTTTCCCAAGGAATATGTAGATCTGATAAATGTTAAGCCATATTTATACATGAAGTGGAGCTGGTAAATCTTAAGCTATGAACTTATATGTGAAGTGGAAATCTGAGGAATTATTATGGTCTCACAAGAATATTTTGAAACTCCAGGTTTTTAAGAATTCAAATTCATATTAGAGTATAAGCATCT
>VYZT01019825.1:24036-38179 GCA_013400735.1 Pomatostomus ruficeps | reverse complement strand
AGGAGCAGCCGCGTAGCAACAGCTCCCTGCGATCCTCGGTAGCGGGTGGAACACTGCGAAACATCAAAGAATTCATCATTTTCTTGTCACACGGCAGTCAAAACCCCTAAACAGCGGTTTCTCCATAGTCCGAGAGGGAAAAATCCTTCCCGGAACCCCTCTGCACCTCCGGAGCTCTGATGCTGATGTTGATGAAAACGTCTGAGTTGCTGAGACCCTGCTGAAGCCACATCGAAAATGACAGCTCCGAGTTCCAAAGATAGCAGTGGATAAACCTGAGAGCTAATGTTTTTCTTTGCCTAACTACAGTTCTCCATTTCACCGCCTCTGTCACGCCTGCTTCGTTCAGAAATAAAGGGACGTTGCAGGGCTGAGATGGTATTTCATAAAATTGCTGTGTACCCTGAATGCAACTGCCCATTAAAGCACTGAGAAATGCTGAAATTTTGCTAGAAGCCAAATCACAGGGGCAGGCAGGGGTTGCGCTTGGTTTGCCTTCCATCAGTGCAGCAAAAAAAGCTCACCTGTGTTTGTACCTGTGTGTTCACCCCTGGTGACACAGCTGCACTTCCAGATGGAAACGGAAACAGCGCACAGGTGCTACCTGTGTATTAAAATAAAAAGGAGAGCCCCTTGTTGTCCAAGTCACTCAGCACACCTTAGCAGGAGGGGTGAATTAAGCAGAAATGTAGGTGTTCAGCGCAGTGGGAACATCAGTGGAGTCACTTGGATCCTAGCCTCGCAAACAGATCTGCAGCTACAGCTCCTGACACCTTGAGGCCTTGTTGCAATGGATCTCTCACCTCCTGGAGAAGAAGCTTAAGTTAGTGTCTAGTGTATAAATCAAACCTATGTCTATCAGTGTGGTTTCTGACTACCTTTTTTCTTTCCCCCTTAATGATCTGAATTTTGCAGTGATGCTTTTGAATCACTGGACTTTGACCTAACAGACTGTTTTGTGAGGCACAAAATTAATGAGCCTGGTCACCAGTGGTTTGGTGTCCCATACACTTCCAACCTCAGCAGCAGTGGCGGCAAAGGCACTGTGATATTCCTTCTGCATGAGAGATGTTAAATGTTGCAGCCAGCACAGAGCTACCCCTCTGCTGTTGGCTCGGGAGCAGCCAGCTGGCCAAAATGTGTAGTGGTTTGATTTAGCAGGCCCTTCTCCACTGGATGCAGAGATATGTGCCACCTTTCTGGGGGCAGATCTTAGGGAACATTCAGGGAATGTCATAGCTAAGGAAAAAAACTCAAATCAAAGCAAAAAAACCCAAAAACTTACCAAAAGACACAAGAAAAAAAACCCCAGCTGGATCACCTTGTTGAACTGGTCCCTGGGTTAAATATTCCTGGGAAGGACTCAGGAAGGGGAGAAAGGAAGGGAAAGGATTGGACTGACACGTGATTAAATGGTCCAAGTCTCATTTTTTTAGGTGGCAGGCTAAAACTACCTGGCCTGTTATAAGACCCTGAATTTTACATACCTTGACCCAGTGTCTAGGTGCATTCCAATAATCCACGTCACACATTGGTTTTTTGCCTTCTCCCCAGAAGGAGTGAGTGGATGCAGTCATGTCTCATTGCAGTGAGATCTGTGTATGACTGGGAGGGATTTAGTTTTTGTTCTTGCAATCAACCATGTGTGCCCCAGAAGGCAGAACTGAGGGAAAATGAAGAAGGTCTGGAGTGCCCTCAGTCCCTGCAGTTCATTCCATGGACAAGACAGACTGCTGAGAGTATTTGTCTCCTGCAGGAACTCATTTTATCCTTTGGAGCCCCTGGTCATGGGTCATTTATCTCTGGAAGATCCAGAGCAAGAACCAGAATTTGATCTGAAGTGCTACAAGAGGTGAGGATGGAGGACAGAGAATGGTTCTGTCGTTCTTACCATGATTTTTTTTTTGTGCCAAAGTAACTTAGGTCATTATTCAGCTGGAGTTCCCTAACTGGAAACTCTTCTGTTTCACACAGCTCTAACTTTCAGAAACTCAGGTTTGGATATACAAGGTAAAGCA
Source organism: Pomatostomus ruficeps (assembly GCA_013400735.1). Classification (NCBI taxonomy): domain Eukaryota; kingdom Metazoa; phylum Chordata; class Aves; order Passeriformes; family Timaliidae; genus Pomatostomus; species Pomatostomus ruficeps. Next base: position 36,161 of record VYZT01019825.1, on the reverse strand, counting down.
GCTTCACAGGAATGGGATGGAGCCTTCTTGCCAGCAGGGCACGATGGAAAGGAAGAAGAGAGATTTCGTTAGTGGAGTATAAAGCAAGACAGCCTGAAAAGTGATACTGCCACTGAAATTTTAAAAAATTTAAAAAAGGAGATATGATCTTGTAAACACTTGCACATGGGCCTTTGTTTACTTCCACATGTGGTAAATCCAGATGGCCATGTAATTACAGCTGAATCTGAGATTATGCACCACAAGCCGTTTTGGACAGGAAGACACTGATGTACCTGGAGTGCTGTGCTTAAAGAAATGAGGCATTTTCTTCTGTGTCTTGTGTACAATTTAAAGACACAAAGAGAGTCAGAGAAGCAGAACATACAAGCAAGTACGCCCGGTGGGTAGTTGTTCTTTATCGTTACTGGAGGAAGATGAGACATTGTATATGTGCTTTTTAATTGGCCAGAAATAGGAAATAAATCCATCCTGTATTGAAGCTCCTTTTACATTGCAGGGATAGTGCATTACGAGGTTTTGCACTCCTGCCAATAGCCACTGTCAAAAGAGTAAATTGCCAGTTTTCACAAAGTTGCATATTGCTCCATAAATATATATATTCAGCACAGGGGCATATGCCTTCTCATTTTAATACCTGTGTTATACTTTAACACATTTGATTAGAGAGATGCACATGCTGGCAGACTGCTGCATCTCTTATATTTAAAAAGGAGGAAAAACTCCTCAAATTTATCTATGATGCATCCTTTCTTGCTTTTGGAAAATGAAGGTGGCAGACCTCTAGATCACACAGTCTCCCCACATGTCAAAAGAAACGAGAAGCAGTTAACAATCTGAGGTGAAATTTCATAGCCATTGAGGTGAATAAATCATTTTGCCTATGGGATCACAAATCCAAATCACCATTTCCAGGACTGATAATGGCAGGGAAACGGAAAATGGCACAGAAATTTCTTCTCTGTGTGATCTGCTGCTCGGAAGATGTGAACTCTCACTGAAGATGTATAATTGAATGCCTTCGTCCACCCAGCAGGGCTGATGGCTTTGGAAGGGAGGGTGGGGGACTCCTGGAGTTTTTACTTCAGTTTCTTGTATTCCTAAGGAAACAGAGAAGGGAGTAACACCTTCAGCAGCCTCGACACAAATTAACTTTGCAACGAGATACCTGCAGTAGCACCCACAATCCAAAATTAACTGTCAGACCTTTACTCCTCACCTTGTCCTTTGCTGCTTTTATCTGGAAATAATCTCAGCCCAGTTCCTTCTTTGAGCTGTGCCACCAATGCTCCATTATTGACACATTCCCACCTCCTATCCCTGATGAAAAGAGGGTTTCCACTCTCCTAAAAGTTCAGAACAGTAAAGCCACTGGAAGGTTTGGCAGCACAGCCCTAATGGAAAAGCTCCATCTCACTCACAAAAGCTATGCAATAGACAAAAGCCATTATGGAAATCCTGTTATCATTCACTTTACAAAATAAAGGGGGAAAAGTATCTGGCACTGGCTACAGAAGAAAATCTTCCACAGTCTGACAGAAAAAGGAACAAGGAATTCATCAACTCTAAAATGATTAAGAAGTTTGGTTTTAGCTTCCTTTTTTTTCCCTCACTAAAACAGATCCTATTAAATAGAAAACAAAGGCAAAATGCTCTCTGACAGCTCTGCCAGTCTCTGTCAGTTATGTATTTTGGGAAATGAGGCAAGCCCACATGACCTCTGTTCTCCATATCTTTGAGATAATGCTGTTACATTTTAGAAGAGCGCTTGTGCTGTGGCTGACAGTTCTCCTGTTACAAAACCTCAGTGAGGGAAAAACCTGGGCCGTCTGAAACCATCTCAAATCACAGAAGAAAAGCAAGTGGCACTTCCTGATACAGAAGTAATTCAGACCTTTTATTTAACAGTAACCCATGGCACAGTTAGAAGTTTGGCTGCAGCACTATGAACTGCAGAAAGTATAGAAATTTTTGTCTCTAGAGCCCTGTTCTTCTGCTAATGGTGATGAAAAACACCATGGATCAATGATCTGGATGAACTTACCTCAAGTTTTCTGCTATAAAAATGGCACAGGTCTCCCTCCTGGGAAATCTTGGATAGTTTCAGAGTCCAACCTGAGTGGGCTGAAGCTGCTAAACTGGAAGTTTTAATTTCTTACTCCCCACTCCCCAAAAATTTTTCATTTTGGGGAATACAACAAAACTGGATTGCAAATGATTTGTCAAATGCTACAGACACTGCAGGATGAGGCCATGAAGGAATGGCCCATTTTCACCACAGCAGATCAGCTGACTTATTAAACCATCCTCCAAAACTCAGAGTCTGCAATGAATCCTACTGTATTTCAGTTTGCTGTTCCAGCCAGGCACTGTGTCTGGATTCTTCTCTGTGAAGACCCAGCTGTTAAGAGAACCTGCTTAAATTCCTAGTGAGGAGAAAAGACTGAATATCACCACGATAAGAAGAACAGAAATGCAGCAGGTAGGGATTAGTTTCTGTGTTAAAAGAATCTGTTAAGTAGATCAAAAATACCAGCAACTTTCTCCAGTCTATTACAGACTATTTAACTTAAAATAGTTGACTTTTCCTGAATCTGTCATTCTCTTCCTCCTGAAAATATGTTTAGCTTGGACATTCTGTCTCCTTCACATGCCTACATTGCAATGGTGCTCTAATGTAACTGCAGTAATCCTTGATAAAATGGCATTCTTGCCACATGATAAATGGATTTGCAGCTGTGTTGCAGACAGAACTGAAATGTGAAAAATAAACTTTTCATTGTTAGGTGTTAGCAATAACTGTATCAAATTGTGATGATCATTCTACAGATATAACTCCAGTGAAAGTGTGTGGTCTTTAATCAAGTTTTAATGGTATTTTAACAGTAATCAAGTTTTAACATTTTTTTAATTTAACAGTAAATGCCTTCTTTTCCATTTCAAATTATCATTTAGGACAGGCTCCTGGACTTCTTCAAGGAAGTCTCCTGCACACCTACAGTCCACATGAGCTAATAATCTTTTTAACACTGATCTTGGCTAGATGGCACATCAAAGTCACTCCATCAGTCCCTTCATCAGCCGGGCAGGGGAGAGAAACTACAACAAAAGGCTCATAGGTTGAGATGAGAACAGAGATCACTCACTGATCACTGCCACAGGCCAAAGAGAACTCGAATTAGAGAAATTAAGTTTATTACCAATCAAATCAGAGTAGGGTAAAGAGAAAGAAACCCGATTCTTAAAAACACCTTTGTCCCACCCTTCCCTTCTTCTCAGACTTAACTTCACTCTCAGTTTTCTCTTCCTTCTTCCCCTCAGTGGTTCAGGGAGATGGAGAACAGGGTTTGTGGTCATTTTGTTAAACATTCTCTCCTTCCTTCTTGTGCTCTTCCCCTGCTCCAGCGTGGGTCCCCCACAGGGTCACAGGTCCTGCCAGGAAACCTGCTCCAGTGCAAGCTTCCCACCAGGTCAGAGCCTCCTCCAGGCACATCCACCTGCTCTGCCATGGGGTCCTGATGTGCTGCAGGGGGATCTCTGCTCCCCTGTTAACTTCCTACAGCTGCAGGGCACAGCTGCCTCTCCAGGGGCTGCAGGGGAGCCTCAGCTCCAGCACCTGAAGCAGCTCCTCCTGCTCCTTCCCTGGTACTGGTGTCTGCAGAGCTGCTACTCTCCCATGTTCTCACTCCGCTCTTTGGCTGCAGCGGTGTTCTGCAGGTTTTTTGCCCTTCTTTTTAAATCTGTTATCCCAGAGGCACCACGAGCATCACTGATGAGCTCAGACCAAAGGGTCCATCCTGGAGCCGGTGGTGTTGGCCCTGCTGGACACAGTTGAAGCTTCCACCATTTCTCACAGAAACCACCCCTGTACCACCCCCCACCACCAAAACCTGGCCAGGCCAACCCCAAACAAACAGAGTTTGCTTTATCTGCTGTTATGGAGCAGCATTTATTCACTCAATGAGAAGCCAGCCCAAGAGGGCAGCAAATGAATGCAGAAAAGGTGGCTCGTGGAGCAGCTGGGCTGGGTGATTATCACAAAATAGAACACGAGTCACTCCAGTTTTTCAGACTCTGATACAATATGTTGTAAGAAATTTAGGGCCAGATAATGAATATGGGTTTTTTTCACACAGGTCTTTTCACCTTTCAGATCTGCACCAGAGCAGCTGCATTTTCTTCACCGGTTTCCATCACTTTGCAACTCCAGCTTCCTAAGCCAGTCCTCAAACTTCTGAATGTTGACTCGATGCTTCATTAGGAACTTCCCATTTAAGTGGAAAACAGGTATGTCATATTTGTATTTATCATACCATGCTGAGTTCTCTGGAAGGGTAATATCCACTTCCTGCAGAACAAACTGTGACAGAAAAGAAATATGTCAGTTCCTACTGGACACTGAAAAACAGCACTTGCTTTTGATCAGTGTTTTCCTCAGAAATGTAAGGCTGTTTTCATGAGGATTTTGGGTTTATTCTTTGTGTTGTAGACAAGTGCCTGGCTTTTTTGAGTACAGAATATATGTAGACACAACCCTTGGCTGCCTCTCCACAAAGGACTCTCTCCCTAGCCCAGGATATTCTTGTTCCACTGTGCAGAACCACTCTCCCATGAGCAGCAACCTCAACAACCATGCAGCTGGGAACAAAACAGCTGCCTGTCAGGCAGCAGAGTGCAACAGCTCTCAATGCAGCAATTAAAAGCTTCATCCTTCAACAGAGAGGTTAAAACCTGGTTGAAGAATGGCAAATATTGCAGTCACACATGGTTCAAATATTCAAAGCCCCACTTAGTAACATCCTTCCCAAATTATATCATTACCTGCCTCATTAAAGTTGAAAACTCCTCCTTCAGACAAGGCAATAGTATTTACAAAAGCAGTGTTTTCAAGAACTACTGCAACATGGTGTACATTGTTTGCCAATACTATTTGAGTAGCATTGTCACAAAATGCTTTTGGATAATGAGTTTTATGGAAATCAGTGCTGAAATTGTCTTGATGAGGCCACCCACGAAAGAATAACAGATGCAAATAAATCCAAGCAATTTTCTTTTTACAAAGAAAGAATCCTGATTAAGTGTTCTTTTCACATAGGAAACACATATAGTATTGCCATACATTACCCTTCTCTTGTATGGCTCGAGAACTTCTTTTGCTTCATCACACAGAGGGCATGGTTTCTAAGGGAAAACATTCAGAGAAGCTTAAAGCATGCAGTAAAACCCAAAAGTTGTTTGTGCTGTAAAATAACACACAGAGACAGGAGCACTCATTACTGTAAATGCAGGTTCCCTTCCCTGTGCCAAGCACTTTGTCTTAGGGCTTTCTAAAACTTTACTTATCAGTGCAGTATGGATGAAAAAAAAACCCCAAACTATCCAGCCACTGAATTTAATTACTTTTCATTTGCTATCCTATTTCTCATGGGGAAAATAAACAGTCTTCTAAAAGCTGATCCAAGGGCATGATCTGAAAGGTCCTGCACAGACCCCTCGTTCTGTTCAGAAAAGAATATGCAAAGCACTGTCATCACCAAATGAACACAGCTGCAGGTACCATTCCTGCTAAAGGAGGAGGAATGAGAAACTCACACAAGCAACTTCCAGCCTGTCCCAGATCAAGACACTTGGCTCAGTTCAAATAGGAAAAGAAGGCAATTTAAGACAACCTGGGTGGTTTTGCCAGGGAGAAATTAAACAGGATCCTCCAAACTGCAGAGCTGGAAGGAAGAGTAACTGCCAGCAGAGAGAACTGGCAAACAGCTGCAATATTTTGACCTATGATGGGGTCAACAAAAACCCCTCACATTTTTGAAAACTCCCTGATCTTCCACTGCAGCTGAACATCTGACTGCTGCTGATCACGCAGGCTGTAACTGAAGAAGTAACTCTCAGGAGGGCACGTTGCTCCAGTTTGCAATAGCAGAATTTGGCCTAAAATTCACATAGCAAAGTGTATGGAGGTGAACATGATGGCTCTGTCAGTCTGCCCCAAAACACCTTCCACAGCTGGAAAAGACCTTCTTCTTTTTCTACCACTGAAAAGTCTTTTCAGGGCTTGTTGAAATGTGAAGTTAATCTGAAACAGCTACTTTTTATTTCCTGCATTCCTAAATAAAGAAATAAAAAATTATTTATTTATTTCACAAATATGTGAATTATTTTGGGTTAAACACTCTACTTTTATCCACATCTGACCTAAATTGCCTTTCCCACACAGGCAAGTGTCCCTGTGCTCTGAAAATCTGTGCAGGATATTAAAGTGCCCTGTTTTTAATGGTTCTGTTTGCCTTTGGAGGTACTGGTCTAACAGATATTGGTGACTGAAAGGAACGACCCAGAATTCTGCACAGCAGTTTTGTAACACACAAGGCTCCTTCCAGTTAAAATAGGACACACTTGGTTTCCCTAGGCCTGTGGAGATCTTTCTAACACACCAGTCACACAAATGCATTCAGTAAAGTTGGCTCACTTTTAAGAAAAAAATATGGTTTTACTCCCATGGCAAGCTTAGGCACTAGGTGGTACTGGTTTAAAATAAAAAGTGAATCATTTTAACAAACAGTGACATCTTTTTTAAAAATACTTTTATATAAGCAGTTATTGCCTGAATGCTGTAGTTGTCATAAAAGGGGACTGCAAGGAGAAACCCATTTGGTAGTTTCCATCAGTTTGCTGCAGAAGTCATAGCTCCCTTCTACCTTCTTCCCCTCTTTTCTCCTTATTAAAATAAGGAGGCAAAAAAGGTGTTAATTAACATAAACTAACAGTGCAGACTAATTTTTTTTATAGTCTGTGCTTCACTTTACAATTGCCAGTGAACATTTAAAGTTAACAGTAAACTTTTAAAGTTAACAGTTAATATTTAATGTTAAAAACACCTTCAACAAAAGGCCATTTTAGAGAACTGCTGGAAATCTGCTACTAGGAAATTTGATTTCATTAGTTGGGAATTTTAAGACACAAAGACCTTTTTTCTCTAATTATTAATCCAAAGGTAACAGCATTATTCCCAACTTTACCCCGTTTGAATTATGAATGAATTGAGGCTGAAATGGGTAGGGGGAGAGAAAGCTAGAATATTAAAGCATAGTTTTGAGTAATAAATGGATTAATTAATCCTTTGGTTTTTTTCCAACACTGTTATTTTTAACCTATGCATTTGTCACACAGTTTAGACACTCCAGTGTGGTTAGTGATCGAATGAACAAACGCCATGCAGGAGGAGGAAATTATTTTAATCGTATTTAAAACCACTACACTGATGTCAGCACTCTCAGTGCTTTGTATTTGTAGTTATTCTCCTCTCAAAGGCTGCAGCAACCACATAATTGCAGCATAATCCACTCTTTATAAAACTGCAGAACTATGCAGGTAATTATTAAAACAATTCATGGAATGTCCACAAATGACCCTTCCTGCTCATCTCATCTCTTTTCTTATTATGCCTATGAAGCCTACCAGTTGCTAATAAAGCAAAAAGAGGATAAAACAAAATCTGCTTTTTCCCTCACATGCTCCTAACACTATTTGGATACATTTTACAGTCTCACAGGTGGTGCTGAAATTAAACCAGAGCACTTTGAAGAGCCTTCTTTGACTGTTGATGCTTGTGCTTGGCAGATTATGTGCAAAAATTCATCTTTGTTCTCCCTTTTCAGGGTGAAACACTGGCAGCTGGGCCAAATCCTCAACTAGTAAATGAACCACAGTGTCACTGAAGCAGAACTGCTCTGAAATCTTTGTTGTTTGCTAATTCCTGCTCACTACAGTGAGAGCAGGACTATGCTGCAAAGCCTGGAGTGCAGAAATCCACTAAGAAAAACATCCAATGCTGCTATGAAGGGGGGAAAAAAGCACGGACAAGATATTTAATCTGTGATTCCTGTGTATCAGAGCTGATAAACACACAGGATTGTCCAGCTTTATTGTGCAAACAACTCTTACCTTGGTGAATAAAGTCAACACTGGCTTATTTGTTCTGGCTGAGCAGAGTTGATTCCTCAGAGGGCTCGGTGAGTGCCTTGCTCGTGGCAGGGCTCTGCCCAGGAAACGGAGCACCATCATCCTGCCCAGGTGAAAATAAAACTCTGAGTTGTTCTGTGCCAAGTTACAGCTCATGAAATTTAATGTCAGGACAAATGTGATACTTCTGTCACGGCTCTAAAATACACACAATCAAAATGTTCTCCCAGGATTTTTATGCTAATGGTATCAACACATTAATCAGGGAGATGGTTCTGGCAAGCCAAAAACATTGTGCAGCTCAAAACCAGCCATTCCACTTAAAAAAACCCTCCAAATCCAACTACAAAACACCTATGTTTTCTTGTTGAAATGCCTCTTTTAAATTCCCTATAACACAAATGCTGACATAAATGTATTATGCTGCTCCAGCTCCACAGATGCCAGCTGGAATTACATAGTTAAAAATGCAAAGTGCTGTGCTTTGAACCTCTGTAATCTTGCTGCAGTGTTTGACATAGTCTGCTTACCCAAATTACTCCATCATAAAACTAATCTGTACCTAATCAGAATATTAATATAATGTGTTCTGCAGTGAGCAGAAAGCTGCAGCCAAGATGATTTAACTTGGTAATATTAAAAGCATTCACACTGCCCCGAGTCCTTCCTGCAACAGATTGATGGGTTTGTGATTCCTTTAAGAGAGTTTGAATTACGTGTTATTGAAGAGAGCCATGCTGGAGCCTTGTTATAATCTGTTCATAATAAAATTAATAACAACATTGCTTCCTCCAAATTTTTGTCTTAACGTGACCTTTACAAGGCATTGTAGGACTGAGGGGCAAAAAAACCCAAAAACAGAAGCCAAAGGGAGTCTGCATGGTGATTATCAGCAGACACAATACCTGATATCAGAGTTTACACTGGGAAAACCAAATAAAATCAAATCAAACCAAATTAAATCTCTTTTACCCAGAGCCAAGCTGCTTCTGCTCAGTTTCAGGCCTGACTTACCTGTAGCTCTGTGATCTAAAGCTAAATACACAATGTGATGTCATGCTTTTAAATAGCTCAAGAGTGAGCAGGACCACATTGCAACTGCTCAGCACAGCTTAGGATGCTCAGTAAAAAAGAGCCCAGTGCCCTTTTGCTTCACTGGATCTCTCAGTACTGATATCACAAAGCTTTTTTTTAAGAGGTTAGTTTAGCCAGCATAACCACTAAGGAAGAACACTGCAGTGGACTTTACACTTAACTGCTGTGTTTCTAAGTCATAACCACAAGAAAAATCAAATGGGTGACAGGGCACTGCTCCACCAATCTTCCTGCACAGCCAAGAGACAGCAGTTGTGAGTAAGGGTCAGCTGCAGGGGCAGAAGAATAAACTTCCTGTCACTGAGCAGTGCCTGGCACAGCACACACTGCCAAAGGTCACAGGCCTTGGCAGCTGCTGCATTTGTTCCACTTAGCCAGGTAGAAATAGAGCTGCCTGGGATTTCACATGTTAAATGTAAGAACAACCTTGGAACCTTTTGGAAAAATGCAGATCTGGATGACAGGAGGAGCCTCAGATGTGGAAGTTTTAAAATCTGCAACAAACAGAAGTCCAGTTTTGGCATAAAGTACTTGCAGCATGTCGGCCTGTTCACATGCAAGATTAAAAATGGGGGAAAAAAAGAAAAGGTCTGCTTTCTGGCATGTTTTTTAAGAATGCTTTTGTTGCCAGCCTAGGAAGCCTTCCAAATGAGGAACGTGCTCTCAAACTGTTTTGTGGATAGCAGAATGAATAAAGCCCAGATTTCCATAGATCACATTCTCCCTTCCACAGACACATGAGCTAAACAGCTCCAGTCCAGTCCTATAAACCCCCTTTTTGATCCCTCCATGCTCTGTTGTCCTAAGAACAACTCCTACCAAAACATCAGCTAAAGCGAAATGAATAAAACAATATCAGTACCTAAGCTTTCAGACCTCACAAAAAGGAATCAGCCAGCAGTGCCTTAACCTTCTCATCAATTTTCTGTATTTACAAGCAATTCCACCTTTGGAATTCAGCAGCAAATCTTCACTGACCAGTACTGCCACTGAAGGAAGAATCTGCTGTTTCCAGGGCTAGCATAAGACTGGCTGGATGTTTTTATAAATAACCTAAAGAAAGCAGAGTCCTGTCTGTCTATTTATTCACCTAAGTAGAACAACACCAAAGACACTAAAATGCACAAAACTTCCCATATAATTATTCTGGATCTCTCTCTAGACTACTCCAAATTATAAAGATTTGTTTGACGGAAAAAAATTAATGCATAAATGCAAAGAAGGATGCTTGCAAACTTGAGAGCTTAACCTTCCCCTACACCACAATGCTACAGATTTAACAAATAATTCTTTTGAGTCTGGACTTGGCCCAACCTCTCTTTTGCAAAGCCAAGTTGGACTCAATTCCTGTTAAAAGAATTTCCATCACCCAATAAATCCTCATCTGCTGTAAAAGTAAGTTGTGGCACTGAAACTATCCATTATTTAAATGAGATAATTATCTATAGAAACTTAATCTCAGCATCAATCAAGGAAAGACAAGCATAGATGTTTTTTTTTCTCCAAGTATTTACCTTTTCAGTAACAGCTGAAAGAGAATGGGGGAGGCAAGTAGGTGCAAATACCAAAATGCATGTTGATGGCATTTAAAACATCTGTCTCCTGTTGTCCTTCATTCAAAACCAGCTGTGGCCATCAAGGAAACTAAACTTCCTGGCAGTCTGAGTATGATTACCTACCAAGGAAATGCTGGATGGGAAAATGGATGCAACAGCCACGGACCAAGGAGCCCATGAGAGTGGGGACAGCAAATACTGTAGCTGCGGAGATCCCCACTCAGCTTTTACTCCAGCAGACGTTCAGAGGCCTGCAAAATACAAAAAAAAATCTATTTGCACGTGCACATAACTCTAGAAGTCTTTCAGGGACAATCAGGTTCTTGCAACAACTCAGAATTCAAAGATATCATCAGTAATATCAGCTGTCTGTGGGGTGATGTTGTGCATCAATCAATGCATATTTCCATGCATCTTATCCTCCGAAGTGCAGTAACCTGGGGCAAATGGCACAAACACACTGCATTCCATCCCAGAAAGGATAAAAGTATCACCTCATCCCAATGAGCAACACATTTTGTTCAGTCATCCCTCCAGGAGTGGGCATCCCAGAATCTGGCCCAGGGCCACACTCCAAATTTCAGGTAATTTAAATAACATCCAACAGGTTGCTGTAAAATGGCCTGTTCTGAATACCACACAGAACTTGCACAAAACAACAGACTCCTACTGTAATGTTTGTAAAGGAGTTTAAAAGTTAATAGTAATAATAGCACAATAGAGTATAATATGTACATCATATATATTATATAGCAGCATGTAATATATCTCATGAAATTATATTAATATCTTAGATGTTACACATAGCCATCATATAACATCATCCTATTAACAAATATGTTAATAACATTAAAATATTGAGATATCACTGATATTAATACATATTAACATTTCTATAGAACCAATATAAGGTAGCATTAATATGACATTAATATGTACCATTGTTTGGTGTATTGATGATTATATTAATGATGCTGTATATTAACTGATATGTATATAATGATACTGTATGCTATGTGATACATTATGTATATATTTTATGGAAATGTATAGCTTGTATAGTTTATGTATATACATATATACACATATAAACACACACCTATACATATGTATATGTATAGGTGTATATATATATATATACACATTAAATTATATATACATGTTATATATATATACATTATATATGCACATATATATGCATACATATATATACACACCTACACATATANCATTTCTATCTGAAAACTTTTGCGCTGGATGACACAAGCACCGCCGGGGAGCCCAGCAGGGTACAGTGTATCCAGAGGCCTCCGTATCATCCCCCGCAAGGAACTAGCCCGACCGGTGATGATGACACTTCCAAACTTTGAACAACACCCTCCGCAGGGACAGGGAGCGGGGGCAGAGCGCTCCGGAGCGGCCCCGGCGCCGCATCCCGGGGGAGCCGCATCCCGGGGGAGCCGCACCCCGGGAGAGCCGCATCCCGGGGGAGCCGCATCCCGGGGGAGC
>VYZT01019825.1:7117-23948 GCA_013400735.1 Pomatostomus ruficeps | reverse complement strand
GAGCGGCGTCCCGGGGGAGCCGCATCCGGGGGGAGCCGCATCCCGGGGGAGCTCCGCTGCTCCGTGCCGGGGGCGCGGGTCCCGCACCCACCTGAGCTCCGCCGGAACGGGGCAGCGCCGGCTGTGACGTGAGTCCGCCAGGGGAAGGAAGCGGCAGAGGCTCGGGAAGCGCTCCCGGGGGCAAAGGGGCGGCCGAAGTCCGCAACTGAAAGTGAAATTATATTCTACTATTTACATATTATATTAAATAATTAAATAATAAATAATCATGTTAAATAATACTAAATAATAAACAAATAAATAACAGTAATCGTAATAATAACAACAATAATAACGCTAACAATAATAATAGTAATAATAACAACAACAATAATAACAATAAACAACGACAATAACAGTAATAATAACACCGCAAAGTTTTATGAGTGAATTACAGACTCGGCGTGGAAATTCGTGTGTTAGTCCCCGGAGCTACTGCTGTGAGTTTGTGGAGGTGGGTTTTGGATAAAAGGGGTAGGGTGAAAGGGAAGAGAGAGAAAAAAGGGGAATTAAAGATGGGGAGGAAGGGATGAAGGGATGAAGGGAGGAAGGAAAAGAGTAAAGAGAATGAAATAGAAAGGAAGAGAAAAAACAAAAGAAAGAAAATTAAGAGGGAGGGAGGAAGGGAGGGTGGGAAAGAATCATTCCAGCTGATGGGATGCCCAGACTCCTGGGGGCTTCAAGGGTCTTGTGTGGTCTCATTCCCCCTACAGATCAACCTTTGGCCAGCACTTCATACCCACTTCTGTGCTGATGCTGCCTTTTATCTGTTGTGTCCTAGAACAGGGATGTTTGTCCCAGAAAAGTGCTGCCTCACCTCTGCATGGCCCCTTTTCCAGGCACATGTTGCTTTTTCTCACAGCTTCTGGCACCAACACCCTTGGCTGGCTCCACAGCCATCAGGCTCCCTGTGGCCGGCACCAGCAGTGCTCCAGTTTTCTTACCAGAGCACAGTCCTGGCTGGCAGCTCCCTCACTTCCCCCACTCCATGTCCTCCAGCACCTGAAAGCGGGCAGCAGCCTCAAAATCTGCTCCTCCAACCTCCTGCAACATGGATTTTGGGCACCCACTCAGGTGGGTTTAATATATAATGGAAAAACAGCCACATTATTGGAGAGTATCATTAGACCACAAAGTGTCACAGCAATGAAAGCACACAGGGAAGGAGCTGGGCCTGTTTAGTCTAGAGGTGGCTGAGATGGGATCTCATTAGTGCATATAAATATCTCCAAGGGAGATGCAAAGAGGATGGTCTTGATGCTCCATTTGACTCCTCTGAGGTGTTTCAGTTGTCAGGTGTGTTCTTTTTACTTTCTCCAGAGAAATTTTAGATAAAAAATATCAAGTGTCCACTGCGGGGCAAGGAAAGCTGCATGCTCATGTTCTTTTAGTAGCTGTATTGCTGTCAGGATTTTGGTTTTGCTATAGTAATTGTCCATAGGCTGAGAGTGGGAGACAAATCTTTTGGGTAGAGGCTCAGCTCAGCTTCCCCTCCTCATCTGTGCTTTGAGAAGCACCACAGCATGTAGGGAGAAAGCTCTCCAGGAGGGCAGTCCTGCCCTGCTGATGTGACAGATGTAATTAACTAGCATTTAAATTAATATGAGCATCCTCAGCTGGGGATCCCAGTGACTCATTTTCAGCTGCTGCCTTAATCCCTTCTGTTGAACAGAGATGTGATGCTGGCAGCTGACACTGGCTGCTCGTGTTATTCCCAGGATCAGAAAATCCAGTGTCAGGCTTTGGTGTCTGGCACTGCTAGGACAGGCCTGACAAGCCTCACACAAGGGAATTCCTGAACGGGCTCTGACCTGGCTTTTATTCTCTGAGAAAGGGTGGAAGAAAGAGAGGGAAGATTCAGAGAGAGGGCAGAGGCAGGTTGGAAAGCAGGCTTAAATAAAGAGATCAGCATGCTCTTGATATCTCAGGTCTCAGATCAATTTTATCCCTCTCACTCCCAAAGCAAGTCTAGCCTTGTCTGGGACACGTGTCTAACATTCTCAGAGCATTCTGGAGGAGACAGGCACACAGCTCCCAAAACTGGTCAGTGTATTTAAGCAGAATTGCTGCTGAAGTCAAGGAGTGATCTGACTGTGTCCCTTTTCTGGTTTCAGCAAGATTGTCCTATTGCCTAACAATTTAATTAACCAAACCACTGACTGGTCCTGCCAGTTCAGAATTTTCTTACATTGTCACTTGTGTTTATTTGTTGTGCATCCAAGCATACCTGATGTGGACTGGTTTCACCCTCAGATCAGGTTGTTTATAATATGGTATAAGTATGTAAAAAAAAAAAAAAGTTGAAAAAGAAGGAAAAAACAGGAGAAAAAAAAGGGGAAAAAGAAAGAGAGAGATTTCCTTATGCTGCAAACATCTGTTTTGCCGTTAACCAGTTTTGTCTTGGCAATTTTTTAATACACCACTGTAGATATCTCAGCACAAAATTAGCTCTGGTTTTAATCCAGTATTTATGAGATGAATCTACTTAATCTTCATAGTGACAGATGCAGAAAGAATTATTACTTAGAGCATGTCTCACTATTGCTGTGCTTCGGGATGAGACGGATTGCTGTAAAGTTTGATATTTAAAAATGTGTTCTGAAATCTGAAAGAAGCGCAACTCCACACTATTTTACATTATGGCACATAGGGTGTCTAAATTTCAAGGGCAGTTATGATTCAATGGTTAAATTTGCTGCATAGGTACCATACTTTGATGCACTAGTCTTCCTTTTTTTGTTGTTTATAAATGTATCTCTTAAATAAAATGTGGACATGGTTTCATAATTTGAACTAAAAATAACTCATACCCTGATGGATTACATTCAGTTAGGTTCTCCTCCAGATTTCTGTTTTATTTCCCTGTGTTATTTTGACTTAGAATCACAGAATCATAGGATGGTTTGAGTGGGAAGGGACCTTACAGCCCATCCCATTCCACCCCCTGCCATGAGCAGGGACACCTCCCACTATCCCAGGCTGCTCCAAGCCCTGTCCAACCTGGCCTTGGACACTGCCAGGGATCCAGGGGCAGCCACAGCTTCTCATGACACCCTGTGCCAGGGCCTGCCCACCCTCACAGGGAAGGATTTGTTCCTAATAACTGGGTTAAATCTACCCTTTTTCAGCTTAAACCCAGTCCACGCCTTGAATCCTAGGGTCAGTTTTGAGCCCCTCACTCCAAGGAGAACATTGAGGGGCTGGAGCATGTCCAGGGCAGGGAATGGAGCTGGGGAAGGGGCTGGAGCCCCAGGAGCGGCTGAGGGAGCTGGGAAAGGGGCTCAGCCTGGAGCAAAGGAGGCTCAGGGGGGCCCTTCTGGCTCTGCACAACTCCCTGACAGGAGGGGGCAACCGACAGAGAAGAGGGACAGGAGGAGAGGGAATGGCCTCAGCCTGGGCCAGGGGAGGTTGAGGATATTAGGTTTGGATATTAGGAAAAAACTCTTCACTGAAGAGATTATCAAGCATTGGAACAGGCTGCCCGGGGGAAGGAATAATTTTGTGCAGGTGAAAAGTGAAATTCTTAATGCTCAACTAACCTGAGTATGGGAAAGGTGACAAATCAAAAAAATAATCACAGCATCACATATTCAGCAACTTCAATAAGGAGCAGAGGAACATCAGAAAAATGTATTAGAGAATTTGATTCTAATATGAGAGCAGATGTTTTGCTGTGCAAAGAACAGCTTTCAGAGATCTTAGCCTGAGGCAAAGCACCTTGAGGAACATGCTTTAAAAAAACCCATAATGTGTTCCTTAAATGATGAATACCAGTGGAGGAGCATTTTCATTGACCTAAATGACCCACAGAAGGGAGGGTATCCTGCCCATGAGCTTTCCCTGTCTGCTAGCCCAAGGATCACCTAAGCATTAAACGGTGACACATAATTGAGATGTTGTGTAAAAGAGATTTGGAGCAGCACTTTGAATTTATTTTTGTATCCTATGTTTTCTGCTGGAACACTGCCGTGGTGACACATGGTGTCCAAACATTAATTTACTGAGTACCAAGGGAGTATCAGACTAAGCCAGAGCCCACTGGAAATCAGTACTATTCCTTCTCTTCCCTTTAAAAAGCTGTGGGTCAGGCCATTCTTTTGCATGCCGCACAGAAAATAATTTGTGGTATGTTTGCTCTGAGTGCTAAGAAAGAGTTGTGTTTAACAGCTTTTTTATTAGTCAAATTTACTTTACATAAATTCCAGCTCAGTGGAGAGTATTTGATGGAGATGGAAGTTTTTATGGGATCTAGGATAAACATTTATTTTCAAACAAATTAAGGCTGCTCTGGTAAATGGTGTCAGCAAATGCCCTACTTCCCTTATCTCTGAGATGATATAGTTGAAGAATAACAGGACAGTGAAATAACGTGTATATTTTGGTCCATGTAAATCATGTGAGGGTTTCTAACCAAAATTTTCCCATCACATGCTTACTACACCTTCGATTTTACATAGTGACACCTGAACAAATAGCATTTGTTTGGCATTATAAAGTGAATAGCAGAAATTTGATTTTGCTCCTATCCATTCATACCTTCTTCCTAGAAATATCTTCCAGTTCTCTGCACAGCTTCATCTCTCAAGGCAAAAAGAGCCTCTCCTTGCAACATCCTGCAACACTCATCACTTGAAAAAGCATTTGCAGTTTGAAAGAAATGGAGGAAAAAGATTGTGAGGCTCAGCTATGGTCTTCAAATGACAAACAAATAATTTCTTTTCTAGGCTAATGATATACTTTGCAATGATGTGTTAAGTAACAAAGTACTAATTAATACGTGTTTCTTTTATTTTCTCTCACATAATATGGCTTTCTAAAGGAAATTGATCTTGTTCTAATACCTTACACTCTTAACACTTCTTTCAAATTAACGCAAAATATAGTTACTATCATGTAAAAGTTGATTTCTGCTGTTATTACTAATTGATCACTTCATGGTGAAACACAATTAAGTCATAGTCTGCCCCTTTGCTAAAAAGCTAACAAGAAGTGTTAAAATGTTAAAACTCTGTATTTTGAAATCCACCTGAATAAAAAAGCTGTGTCTTTACATTTGATATTACAGTTGCTTTCAACCTAAATATCTGATTGAAATCAGGACATGGCATAAAAATTCTATTCACATTATTGCTTTATTCTCTTATTAAGATCTCTTACTGCTGTTTCCCCATTTGCTACCCAGTAAATGACTGACTGCCAGCATCATCTGTGTTATAACCCATTCCCTTTCATGCCATGGCCTTTTTTTTGGTGTTTTGTGTTTTGATAAGTTTATAATGGCAGCAGTGTTGTGTTTTGTGTTGATTTAAAATCAGTTATAAAATTATTTCAAAGTTAAAATTGAAAGGTGCATTTAACCCTGATATAGCAAAATGCTCATTGTGGTTCTGCTGCAGAAAGGGGTTCCAGGTCTAGGCATGGGACAAGACATTTTTATGATTTTTTTTTTTTTTACCAGTAAGATGGGAGATGAACAAAGGCAAATGGGTGCAGCTTCTAAGGTCACACAGAGCCTATCTCCTGAAGAGAACAATTCTGAAGCATGGGAATGACTTCATTGTGGATTTACAGTTCTTTTCTTAAATAAGTACCTAAAGTCATGGAAAAACATCTTCATCACTTGCTGCTAGGCCTTACCTGGGTTGTTTTTCTGCCCAAAGTGCGATCTAGCACAACATGATGTTACTATGATTTTTTCCAGCAGATGAGAGCTCTGATTTTCTGTGTCAAAGTTTGTGTCACCAAAATTGTGTTGGGCTAACTCCTGCCTTGGGTGTTGCTGTAATTATGATCCCATAGCAGAAAAGAGGTAAGGGTACAATGATATAAAATGTCCCATCATACTTTGTCAACTGCTCTGAGATCTACATAAAATAAGTAACCATAAAGGATGGCAACTTTATTTCAGCAGCATTTCCAATTAAAGCAATCCTGTCGCAACTTCTGCACAGGTGCTATAAATTACGGAATCTTCATTTTATGCCTGATCAATGCAGCTGTATCATCCTACTCACCCTTCTCTGTTCTTTCTGTTTGACTTAATTTCAGGGTATTTCTGGTTCTTCATTCAGTACTTCACAGGAGATTCAACACTTTCCTGGAGAGGTTACACTGGAGTTCCTACAACTTGAAAAGACAGCATTGCAGGCATCTTTCTACCCAGAAGTCAATTTTTAATCCAGAAGTAACATTTAACAAGACTGTGTGGCTTTCAGTGGGCATAAAGGAGAAAGAGTTTGTTGTTTTCTAATGACTCCTTCATCTCCTGATCAGCTATTTGTGCATATGTGTGTGGATTACTGGGTTGAAAATAGGTAAAAGAGTGAGGGCTCCACAACATTCACCTCTTTTCTTGTCAGAACTTTCTCTGTTTGTGACTGAACCCTCAAACACAGATTCAGCTACCGGTGTAAGCTGAAAATTCTTTATTCTCTACTGCCCAAACAAAAATGTAGCTAATTTTTTTCTTCTTTGTCTTCTTCATTGTCTTCCTCTTCTTCTTCTTTTTCATCTTCTTCGTCTTCATCTTAACCATCTTTGCTTTCTTTGCCATCTTCTTTTTCGTCTTCATCTTCTTCCTTGCCTTCTTCTTTTTCATCTTTCTCTTCTTCCTCATCTTCACCTTCTTCTTAGTCTTCTTCTTCTTCATCTTCCTCATCATCTTTGTCATCTTTGTTTTTGTCGTCTTCATCTTTGCCTTCATCGTCTTCATCTTCTTCATCTTCCTCATCTTAGTCTTCATTGTCTTCGCCTTCTTCATCATCTTGTCTTCGTCTTCTTCTTCTTCATCATCTTCTTCATCATCGTCTTTGTCTTCATCATCTTCATCTTTGTCTTCTTTTTCTTCGTCTTCTTTGTCTTCATCTTCTTCGTCTTCATATCTTTGTCTTCGTCTTTGCCATCTTCACCTTCTTAGTCTTCTTCTTCTTCATCATCTTCTTCGTCATCTTTGTCCTCTTCTTTTTCTCCTTCTCCTGTTTGTTTAGTTTTCAGTTCTGCAGGAGTAAGACATCATTAGTCTCCCTCTGGGTTCTCCATTGCCATCTCATTTTATTCCGTGACTGTGGAATATCACCAGTGTGCCTTGCCAGGCTGATAACTGGGCAAACCCCTAAACTCATACCTCTCTTTCACTGGTTTCTTCCCTGGTCTACCTATATCTTGTCATGCAACATCTCTAAGCTATTTATTTATGTTATTTATTCAATTATTTACAAATAAATATATTTATTTACTATTTGTTTATGCATTTAAGATTCTTGTCTGCAACACTTCAGTTCATTAGAAAGACTTTCTGCTACTTTCTGCTGAAGACAGCTATTTTCAGTATTTCAGAAACAAATGGGACATAACAGGTAGTCAGTTGATGCCTTTATTGTTTAATATATATAGTGACCTGATTTTGTGGTTTTCTTCTACTTCCACTGTTGTTTAATATTTAAAAAAAAATAAAAATGGAAAAAAGGACCCTGCTGTCAGGCAGCCTGTAGCTTCAAGAAAAGGTCTTGTTCATGAAGCATATCTGGAATGTGACTGTATGCTACCCAGGCATCTAAAGAATACAGTAGATATTCAACAAAATTGATTATTGAGAACACCTGCAGAGGCTTTTTTGCAGCTACATTTCAACATTTTTATGTCAGTATTGTGTGAGGCATGTATTTATTTTTTTGGGTGAGAGAAACAGGTATTGAAGCAGTTGTTCTGACCAAGGCAAAAAGATACCTAAGTAGGCAAGAATAATTAGTGACCTCTGGGTTATTACTGCCATGCAAAGGACAAGCTAACTTTTATCTGAGCAGGATAGTTCAAAAGAAAACACAGAACTCTTATTTTGGCTTCAGTGGGGATTTGTAGACAGGAATTTGATGAGTCAGCCTACAAGGAAAATGAGCTCCATCAAGGCTTCCTTGTAAAAAAATTATTTTCTTTCCCTGATTTTTCTAATTTATTAATCTCTCAGATGTGCTGCAAAATTTACTCCTTTAGGTGCAATTTTGGGCAAAAAGTGAAGAACTACAGTCCTATTTTTTTTATTGTCTTCCTGTTACGTAGTAGAGAACTGGTATCTTGAGAAAACAGTGTTAGGAGTTTGTGCTGCTTTACAGATTTTAATTCAGAGCTGAGTGCTAAGGATATTCCATAAGTACTTGGTCAATGCAATATTACTGATCAAATAAATTAGATGAGGTAACAAAACTGGATTGATGATGGGGATTATGAAGTGCAGTGTTAGTAATTTTGTTATAGTAATTTCTTTAACTGAAGAACAAAATTAAACTGACAGGATTGAGATATGGTATTTGGGGTCTCTTTTTAAAAGTTTTTCCTAACATTTAAAGGAAGTCCAGTTTTGATGCTGTGATGTCCCTTTGGTTTGGGCTAAGTGGAGTCTTGTCAGGAATTAAAATTGAGGCTCAAAAATGGTGTATAATTATCTATTCCATGACTTCCAGTTTGTCAGAACAGAACAATAACCACAATTCAAAGTTTATATCCAGTACAGGTCTAATTATTTTAATATGTGCCTAGGATTCTTCAGTCAGACAGTATAAATCCATCAAGGAATCACATTTTGCAGCTGTAATATGTAATTTTAATTAAGAGATCTCCAGTATAATGAGCCTGCAAATGTTCCTTGCATTTGTTGAGTTTTCATATAACCATGTAAAGTTTTAAATACCTTTAGTCTTAGGTTTAATCATAACTACAGTGTGCTAGCATGGGTACAGAATGACATCAGACTTGCAGATATTTTCTCTGGATGTAAATTAACGAAAAAACTGGTCAATTAAATAATTGGCAGTGAAAGGATCTTGAAAGTCTTTGAATTCTTGTTGAGCCTAACAGCTTTGGAATCTTGCCCTTTGGCAGATCTTGCCCTTTGGTAAGCCCAGTGAGTATCATACTCTATGTACAAGGAAAATCTAATAAATAATCTGCAGTCCTCCCTTTCTTAGTGACATTTTGATCCTGTCTGCCAATCTAGTGAGTACTCTGGTTCAGGGACACAACATTTTTCCCACTGTCTTTCCATCTCTGATTACTTTCAATAGCTGAAATGCTGAGCCCATAGAATCTATAATGTGTTGTTATTCTTATTTTCCTTATTTTTAGCAGTAGTGTTCTAACATTTGCCTAATAATTTTGGAGAGGTGGGTAATTTTGCAGAATTTTATAGAATGATACCAGAAATACTATGTGTTACTGAACACAACTGAATACAATCCCTTTTAATGATGTTTATGCTTAATTGTACAGACAAGTGGGAAGTTTGTTAAGATAATTACATATTTATATAGGAATAAGTGCAAGATTAAAATAATTTTATCTGTTTATGCTTCAATTCTTATTTTAGTGTTTGCCACACCTTAAGTTTTTAATAACAAATGCTACTACTGGTGTATTTTAGCTAGTCTCACTCTGTTGCACCATGACTTCTTCCTAGCAGCTATTTTGGAAACAAATATGGCAGCATTCTACCCATAGTAAAGTTACTTGAAATGTAATTTTTTTTATTTGTCTTTGCCACAAGGAGGTTCTGAGGACTGGTTTTCATTCCTATTTCAGAACCTCAGTAAAAGATATGAGAGGTAGGTTCCAGGTCTTAGCCAAGAACTAAGACGAGAAGTGTAAACAACAGAAATTAATGAACCTAAAAATTTTAGGTACTGCGGTGAGCTGAAGTAGAACAATCTTCTATTTGTCATGTTTTTAGAGCAGTTTGTGGAAAAGTAATTACATTCTCCTCAGCAAGGTAGCTATTAAAAAGCAAGAGAATCTGCTGTTCTTGAAATTTATCTCTGCAAGGTATTACAAAATCAGTACCCAGACGAGGAAGCACTTCATCACTTTGGGGTTACCACAAGAAGCAACTGCAAGGCACTACGATTTCCTTAACAAGGTACTTGCAGACTTGGTTACAAAGCAATTGAATAAATAATTTGTATTGATCAAGGAGAGTTAATCTCTGCCAAGGCCATTTCAATATGGATTTACTCAATCAGTATAGAGCAGTTTTCCTTGGAGAAACACTGGGAAGAGCTGTTTACTACTTAACCTTGTATTTGTCCCAGGTAGAGAAGGACAGGGCTGCCAGAAGGCATTTGCAGCTCAGAAATGACGCAGATTTCAAATTAAGAAGTCTGTGCACAACACCAGAACAGGTGGAGCGTCGTGATCTTGGGGGGGATCAACTTCAAAATGTTAAGAGCCTGTCTAAATACAGCACACACTAATTAAACTGTAGACTAAAGCATCTGATCAGAATTTTGTGTGATGATGGAGCAGAAAGAAAGAGTTGTTTGGAGCTTGTCTGGCTCTGCCCTGGCTCTGCCTCTGCGTGTCACTCCCTTCTGTCGTTCTGTTCGTGCCGAATTTCAGTCCTCATTTTAATGCGTTTGACTGCAGTGAAGCACTCGTAACACACCCCGTAATTCTTCAGGCGGAGCCATCGGGATGCAGAACCATTCCTCAGCTCCTCAGAGGTATCACCGCAACTTTCCCCGTTGTCCTGAAATTCCTTGGGCAAGTGAAATGCAGGAAAACGTTCGTTATTTGGCAGAATAGCGGCACCCTGTGGCTCGTGCTTGACTTTGCTTTGAAATATTTAAAATCTAACCGTAAAATCTCTCCAACTTCCTCTGGTGCGTGCTGGTTATTAATCCTAACACAAGCCAGGAGTTATTGTAGTTCATGGAAGATAGCAGACATCTTTTTAGAGACCTTGATGCTCTTCCTATGAGATAATGCATTTGGGACACGAATACGACTCCATCTTCAAAAAGCTACCAAAACAAAATTTTGTGCGTGTTTATTTTCATTATTCACAGAATGCCATGAAGTGATCTCTGAGGTCATTTACAAGCAATTTTATGTCCAACAGTAGGGATTAAAATCAGTCAAACTGACCAGAACTTCAAGTAGTGCCTCAGGCAGGGCTTTGTGAACCTGATCCCCTGATATTTAAAAACCTAATATGCATTATTTTGGTTAATTTCTGGAATAAGAGGCCTGCTGCTAATTTCTGGAGGTCTTGTGTTCTGCTAGTGCAAAGGATTCTTAATAATGAGGCAGTGTTCTGACCACCTCCCAGTACCTCACCTCCTGTGCCCCCTGTGACACCTCTGAGTGTCACTGTTACTCACAGCATCTTCAAAAAATCCTGCCACACCTGTTAAAAAAAGTGAGGCAGTGACACAGCATCCAAGGAAGCCAGTGTTTGCACTCTTACTCCTCAGTTGTTTAATTTATTCTTTGTAAACCAATCCTAATATCAGTACTGTTTGTTCCACAGCCTATGTAATGAAATTGCTGTATTAAATCTCTGCAGGGGTTAGTGCTCCCCTTGGAAAGACCCAAAAACTTTGATGTGTTTTTTTTGTGGCTTTTTTGCTGGCCACCAGATTTTCAGCACTCAGGGGGGTGTGATGGATTTTGTTCCAGCAGCACAGACCTTTGCCTTGGCTGTGCAATAAAAGCAATAATCAGTGTTTCTAGATGAGTTAAGTACAACTAAAGCACACTAAGAAGTATAAAGGATTTCTACTGCATTTTGGGTGGAATTTTGGCTGTGTAGGTCAAAACAGGGCTTAAATAAGTCATGATGCCTAGACCCAGACCAGCCTGTGAATCTCTTCTATCTGTAGGTTTTTAAGTTTATATAACTTACATATGATATTCCATATGCCCTATCCTGATTTTGCACCTGTATTTCAGGATTTTGTCTCGGACACTGAGGCAGCAGCCGAATAGCCCCTTCCAGCTGACATTATTTCTCAGACACATTCAAATGAGAACCACAGTTTCAGAGCAGCCATTGCCACTCCAGCTGTGGCTGGGGTGGAGGGGAGGCAACAACTACTGAGGCAAGAAACCCCAGAGCAACCTGACAACAAATGTAAGAAAATAAGGAGCAAGAGAGCAGAGAGAGTGGGTTAGTGGGTGTACAGCTGCATAAGTGAGAGGAAAAAAGATCCTTTTATTTTCTTTTCCTTTTTTCCAGGTATCTATCAGATTATCCCCTCTATGCAAAAAAATGACAGCAAAACAGTGGAAATACCTGACTTGCTTTTAAATGACTGCACTGCATCTGTAGCAGGTTAGACACAACACTGTAGAGCTCAGTGAGCAATTTGCCCTAATGATAAGTTAATTGGCATGTTTAACTACTAACAGCTGCTGAGTGTTAACAGTATTTACTCACAGGTATGTATTTCCAATAATCAATGATGCCAATAACAACTTTCAGGTCAGAGCTGTTGGATATTCCATCAGAGGCTTGGGAAACAACTCCATAGCAGGAAATTTACTGAGAAGAGATTCTGAAAAAAAAAAATTATTTCTCCTGAATTTTCAAGTGGGGTTGGGAAAGGAAGGCATGATTTTGAAATAAACATCAGGTTCCATAAGTACATTTTCAATCAATTTAGGTTCTAACACAGAACAGAAATAATGATTTTGACATGTTAGAAGAAAACACAACTGAAATCTGTCAGTATGACATTTCAGTGACTGTGCTCCATCCTGTCTGTAGCTAGTGTTGGATGGAATCATTAGCAGTTCAAAACTTTCTATAATTAGGTCCTCTGAACGTTAACAAATGCCTGAAAATGGTGTAGAAAAAGATTTTTAGGTCAAATCTGCTTGTATTTAATGTAAACTGTACAAAGGTGATAGTGAAAAAAACCCCAAATATTCAAAATACAATACATCGGATATATGTTTTTCTGTTTTTTTCAAAATTAATGTTGTGTTTCATGTTAAAATATATTTATCATTTGCATGTACAGCTTCCTGTGTTGTAAGGGGTAACTAGAAGACAGGCCGGCTAGGTTATTGCAAAAATTGCTGGAAACTTAAATGAAGGTTCTTATACTGTCTAATATATAAAGCTTCTTTCTGGAAAAAAAATGTAACGATAAACTGATTTTTATATATATAGATAATTATATTAATCTCATAGACCTAAAAGGTGCTTTGTAACCAACAAGTATTTAATAACAGAAAAAAGTACTTTGAAATTTACTCTGATTTGCATGTTCTCTCTGAAAATTTCCTGATCAGTAAGACTGCAGAAGTGTTGCTTCTTCCTCCTTCATAATCTCAAATATTTTTTGAACATATTATTCCATGGGGAAAAAAAAATACTGAGGTATGTGAAGTGCCACAATTTCACCAATTTGATTGTAAAAATATATACTGCTGCTAGAGGTTATATGTATTATAATAGGAAGAAGCCTAAGTATAATTTGTGGAGAGTAGCCCACATTCAAACCTGGACATCCAGTTTTAGGAACGCCAACAATGAACTGAATAAAAGAGATGGATCTTTCATCAGAAACTCAGGTCAGGTAAAGCACAGAAACATTTTAGGCAGTAGCACTTTTTACTTTCAGAGACTAAAAAACCCACATTTTTTCTCCTCATTTTTTGAAGGAGGAGAATAAAACTCCTTAAACTCTAGTAGCTTGGAAAATTCTTGTTCTAATTTGAAAAATGACTCCTCAAGAATTTTACTCAGTGGAAGACTATACCACAAACATAAATAAATGTAAATAGCTGCTTAACAGAATGTAATTTTATCTATAGATATCTCTGCTTCATGGTAACAGTAGTTAATATGTTTATATAATAATGATATCTCTAATAATACAGAATTAATATATTTCTTTTAACAGTAGTAATATTCTGTTAATAGACTTTTGCAGAGAACAAAGACTAGAGCTGTAAAAGAATTCTTTTGCTGTAGATATAAAAATGCTAAGAAATGTCTTTCAAAATAAGAACTCTTCCTCTTAAATAACCTTTTCCCCCACCTAGACTTCTACTTGAGACAGGAATGTCTGCTTTAGAGTGTATTTTGGAAGCCACACAGCCCAAAGGGCTGGGATGTGAAGTAACCGCCAAAGTTCAGGTTTCTGGCAATCCTTCTAGTAATATCATGGAAAAAGCCATGACAAAAGGAATCTTGGAATATGGAGACACTCCTGGTGTCCCTGCCAGGCAGGTACTGTTGGAAATGCTGGGCCACAGGCTCAGCTCACTTTTGGTGCCTTGCCTGGTGCCCTAGCAAGGAGCAGGGAACGAGGAACGTTTTCCCCTGGAAGCTCAGGGCCAGACAGAGGGGGCTGGGGTAGCTCTGGGCAGATTCTTGCACGCTTTTCATTTGCATTTTCATCTGGTGCCCTGCTTAGAGGAATACATCCCACTGAAGGTGATGCCCTGTGAGGAGCCAATTCAGCTGATTTAGTTTTGATTTGTCTCAACTCTGGCTGTCAGAGGCATGTCAGGGAGACACACGTGGCACTTGTAGGAGACAGCCAAGAGGTGGGGGAAGCCTCATCTCTGGGGAAACTTCACCTGGGACACCTCACATGGGACAGGCGGTCAGCAGGAGACACTGCACTCTCCAGAGGGGCTTCTCCCATCAGATGGTGAGAGGTCTCCTGTCCGCAGGCAGACTGTGAGAGGGGCTGGGGGTATAAAAACTCACTGCTGCTCACTGACTGCCTCTCTCACTCCTTTGACCTGGGCCTACCTTGGTTTTGGTCCCATTTGCCCTGGCCCCAGGCTGTCTTTTGGCCCTCCTACCCTCACTAGTTCCTGCTCACCTTCGTGCCTTGTCCTACCTCCCTGCCCTCCGTCCCTGCATCCAACCCTGCCCACTTGCGAGCCAGTCCACTGCCATGATCCTCACCACAACCCTGTCTAGAGTTCTGGACCTCCTGCCTGAGCGGCCACTGACCATGTGTCCAGTCACCCGTGGCCGCAGGAGCCATGCCCGTGAATCCACACCTCTCCAGACACTGTGCCAGCTCGTGAGCAGGCAGCACCACACCCCTGATGGCACTCCTTGATCCACTAGTGGTAACACTTTCTCTCTTCCCGCCATTCCTTTTCCATTTTCCTTCCTTTTTTGGTCTTTTCCAGCTCTCTTTCATTTGGGTAACTCCTTTTTTGTTTTTTTTTTGTTACCAACAAGCGGTTCTCAGACACAAGTTTTGTCTCGTTCGGCCTGATTTCATTCCTGATCATTTAATTCTGAAAGAACTCCTCGCAGTTTTCCTCAGTGCAACAACACATGCCCTCTGCAAAGCTCTGTGTTGGTGTGCCTAGGCTGCTTTACACCCACCAGGACAACACCTGATGATGTCCTTCAGACCTTCCCTGAGCAGCCTTACATCAGTCTCATCTAGCTTCTCACCGTGAGTGTGGCTAGGAGAAGGGAAATGTGGAGAAAGTGTTCCTGTTGCATGACTATATCTGGTTTTCAGCCAGAGCCCTCTGAACTGTGCGCTGCAAACACACATGAGAACAGTTTCAGCCTCAAATCTGCCTGCCAGTGCAGCACAGGAACTAAAAATCAACACAGAGGCATTCATGCTGGCATTATTTCCTCTGTTAGATTTGTTTATTGCAGCGTTGGGGATGAACTGGTATTTTCTATGTAATAGCCTTGACTCCTTTCACCTGGAGAAATTACCCAAAGGGTCTCCCTTGCCCCTAAGACTAAATGGTTTCCAGGAACTTTGCTTGTTGTGTGTACTTAAATGCATAAAAGCATCTGGAGTTGCTGCAATCATCCCTGAGACAGCACAGTGAACACACTACAAAGTACTGTGCAAGTGTTCCCCTTCTGTTTTATTTTACCTTTTCTGATTGTGGATCTATAAGGCACCACATCAGCCTCTGCATCTTTCAGATGATGAAGTGTAAAAATAATGAGTCATTTCTGCTTCATTATGTGGGAGAAAGCAAAGGTGACAGCCTAGTTTCCAAAGTGATGCAAGGGTAGCAGCACATAATTCAAAAAAAGAAAAATAAAGGGTGAAATAAATAAATAAACAAAGAAACCCCAATGGGTAATAAATAAAGGTATAAATTAATATTGAGCTATTGAGTCCAGACACGCACTGAAGCCTCTGTGCCTGATCTATTGCTCCCAGGAGCACGGTGATTTTGTTATCAAGAATGCATAGCTGTAAATATAATTGCCTTATTGATTTCTCTCCCCTTAGGTATCAACATGAAGAGCAGCAGAGAAGAGTTGTGCTAGGCACAGGCACATCTTGCAATGCCCTCAGAGTTTCAGGCAACATCTCCACGTTTTGAGTTTCTATTTTCTTTGCACTCCTATTTCCAGGATCTTCAAAGCTCTGAGATAAAGCAAAGCGATGACAGCAAATAACCAGTGGCATCTAATTGAACTTCAGGCTACTGAGTTACACTGGAAGGAATGTGGCAGTGTTTCCTACTTTTGCTTTTGTAGCCTGGCAGGCATTTCTAGTCTTTCAGATTTCCAGCTCTGCTGGAAAATGTAGCTGCTAATACACACCAGTTGTGTTAAATTGGAAGAACATCCCCGTAAGTGTTTAAGCTGAATTCGAAATGCAAAAGAAGTGATCCCAAAACACAATTTTCTTTTAAAAAAGTAAGTAAGAAAGCACTAAATCTTTGAGAAGGGTTAATTAAATCCTCCACTCTTTTAAATGCTACAGGATGTTATATTTAAACTGTGAGCTGAATACATAAGGGATCTCTGAGGATTTCCAATGCAGCTGGCAGGGCAGCATTCGATGAAAGGTAGGTCATGGTGCTCCAAAATCTGTGACCAATCAAACGATGCTCTTCCTCTCCTTGCTTCACACAAGAGGTGCGATGGATTTACACTGCATTTAGTTTTATGATGCTCCAAGCATCTTAATTTCTTCTGCTCTAAAGATGAATTCACCTAAGAGGGTGTAATTAATTATTTTGCTTTCAGTTTTCCATAAAACAGATTAGGTTTGAA
>VYZT01019824.1:0-10606 GCA_013400735.1 Pomatostomus ruficeps | reverse complement strand
CAAAACTCAGGACAACACTCACCCACAGAAAGTTCTCTGCCTGCAGGGCAAGGAATGGTTCCACTGAACGTCACCCCAAAGGCCTGACCCCAATCACCCTTCTGGAGCAGAGAGAGGAGGGGAGCCCCGGAGTGGCTGCGGGGAGCTGGGATGAGCAGGGCCAGCCCAGGAGAGGCCCAGGAGTGGCCAAGTGTCACACCGGGAGCAGCGAAGGACCTGCCACTCCTCTGAGACTGCCCAGCAGGTGCCCCAGCGCCCTTTGATGCCAAGATGATTTTTGCCTTTTCTTTTATGCACATTTAAATAGTTCTAGGTATCCGCAAGTGTCAGCACGCACGCTTGTAATTTTTAAGCCTGATAACTCAGCATAGGTCTGGTGTTCTGTAGGGCCAGGAGACCAAACACTCCAAAAACTGCACAGCCAGGAGACTGAACATTCTCCTGTCTTGAGGGACCAAGGTCCCCTTCCAGAACATACTCTGTAAACTGGAGATTGGCCCACTGGGGTGGGGATTTCATAGATGGGGAAAACATCACCCCATGCACCCAAACCCTCCTTATTGGGAACCCTTGTGAGATATATTAATGTATAAAGTCTATAAATTGTATATGGGATTTACCATGGGGGGGGCATTGCACCGCGTTCCACCTTGGTGAAATGGTGCACAGGTAAAATCCTATTAAAGATCCCGAGGGAAACAACCCCTGACCCTTTCACCGTGTCTGCCTTGCATTTCCTAAGGCCAAGAAAAAGGCGTCACCTTTGCAGAGGCAGAGGGGACAGGGGGTCTCTTTCAGGGCACCTGTGGCACTCCAGGTTCTGGATTTGTGCTCCTCAGCCCTGGCTCAAGCCTCAGAGGGCTGCACCCCCCACTTCCAGCAGGGATTTTCCCCCGGCCCCGTTCCTCTGGGACTATCAGGTGTTATCACCTCCATCGCTGACAAAGCTCCTCGCTGGCAGCCCGGGGACAGGGGAGGCTGTCACCGAGGTCCCGGAGGTTGTGCCACCCTGCGCCTCCCAGCTCTGTGAAAGAAGCTGAGACCGCCGTGCTCAGCTCTGTGTTCTGCTCCTGAAGGACATTCCCATGTCAAGGCAGAGCTTTTGTGCCTCCAGAACCCTCCTGGGCTGGTCTCTGTGCTCCCTCAGCCTTTGCAGGGCTGGGTTCTGCAGGTTCCATTTTATTGCTTAGACATTTCTAAGCAGAAATATTTTTATTTTTTTGGTCTCCGTGTGAAAGAGATTCTGAAAGCTGAGGGCTGCCTCGGCATAAGGACTCTTCCCACATCTCCTGGCATGTTTTCCTCCTCCGTCTTGGTGAGGCAGAGGGAAGGAATTGCTTGCTGGGGAGTGCTGCGCTGACAGTTGCCCTTGATGAAGAATTGGAAGTGTTTTCCAACCCTGACAATTCCGTGATTCTAAGCAGGGAGCCTGGAGGAGCCTGGAGGAGCCTCTCTCCCTCCTGGCTCCCTGGACTGCTCTGCAGGCTTGGATGGGGAAAAACCCAGGAACAACAGCCTGGTTTGGGGAATTCCAGCCTGAATCCAGCCCGAGGAGCTCAGTGAAGCCAGGGAGTTGTCTGGGAATTGATCATTAGCACACTGATTATCACCACTGCTCATCAGCACTGCCCACAGGGCTTGAGCTGTGCTGACCTCGAGTCTCCTGGACAGTGCTCAGGGCTCAGAGACCATTCCCAGGGAGCTTTTTCCTGTGGAATTCAGTGGCAGCCTGGGAGGGTGGGGAGGCCCTGGATCCCTGGCAGTGCCCAAGGCCAGGCTGGACGGGGCTCCCTGGGACAGTGGAGGTGTCCCTGCCATGGCAGGGGTGGCACTGGCTGATCCTTGAGTTCCCTCCCAACCCAGCCCGTCCTGGCACTCTGGATCTCGGGACAACGACCCCGAAAGGCCACACAGGGCAGAAAGGAGCAGCAGTGTCACTGCACATGTGGATCTGTCCCAAATCCCAGAGCGAGCAGAGACCAGGGGATTCCCCTTGGATTCCCGGAAACTTGGCTGCCAGGAATGTTTTTTTTAAAGCAGCCAGGCACATAAAAATGGAAATAAGCAGCCGGTAGGATTTTTAAAAGCACATAATCCCTGGTAATTTTGTGGGAGGAAGGTGCCTGAATACAGATAAAGATCTGGCTGGAGGTTCCAGGCATTCACAGAACCCATCCCGAGGGATGCTCCCGACTCACTGAGATACCTGCAGAGCTTTTCCCTCCCTGGACCCAGTTTAAACCCCAGGCTCTGCTGCTCTCAGAGCTGCTGCTGGGCTTCCCAAGGACTCCTGGCACGCAGAAATCCCCAAGTTTCCTCAGAGCAGAGTTCCCTGTGATTGCTGCAAGGAGTGTGGCTCTGCCAGAGGCACGGCAACAGCTGAAAGCTCTGGCTTTGGAATATTCAAATGACATACAA
Organism: Pomatostomus ruficeps; assembly: GCA_013400735.1. Lineage (NCBI taxonomy): Eukaryota > Metazoa > Chordata > Aves > Passeriformes > Timaliidae > Pomatostomus > Pomatostomus ruficeps. The sequence continues at coordinate 8,188 of VYZT01019824.1, read as the reverse complement.
AATGCATGCCGAGGCATTACTCATTAATTAACCTAAATAATTGACTGATCGGAGTGTGTCTGATCTCCTCCTGCAGCTGCCTGCTTTGCTGAGCCATTGTTCTGTGGACATCCATTGGAAAGATTTGGGCAATGCACAAAATGTCGAGCGTTTGACTGTGGCAGGAGTAAATCTGCTTTTCATCCAAGTCCTCTAGAAGCAATTAATTAACATTATAGCCTTGGAAAAGGGAGCTCTCCATAAATCACTGTCACTAAACCAACCTCCTCGGGTCGCTGCAACCAAAAAATTGTTGTTTTATGTGCACAGACATGGCTGAGGCGTCTGTCCCTGCGTGATCAAAGAGGGATTGAATAAACACGTTCCTTGGGCAGAGCGAGCTCCCAGGCAGTCACGCTCCGACAAGGCTCGGGGTGCACGTCTAACGGAGCAAACAGCGTCGTGCTCGGCGAGATTCTGCCTGAAATGGGTGATTTGTGGCAGTTCCGCTCTGCTAGGGAGGGAGGGCTGGCTCCAGGGCCTGTCTGCTCCGGAGGATCCATGGGATCCATGGGATCTGTAGGCTCTACAGGCACCTGCAGAGGTTTGATCCTGCCAAGCCCCAGGATCCATCCAGGCTGGAGTGAGCAGGTGGAGCAGAACCTCAGTTATTTCACTTTCAGTTTTTTTCTTTCGTGCTGGCAGGAGAGTGGCCCGGGCTTGGAGGAAGGGCAAATGTTCATGGGTAACTTGTCACACCGTAATTTATTTTACCTCCCTTTTCATCGACGATATCATTTTACTCCTTGATTTACAAGGGCAACCAAGTGGAGGNGAGGAAGGGCAAATGTTCATGGGTAACTTGTCACACCGTAATTTATTTTACATCCCTTTTCATCGTTGTGATGATATCATTTTACTCCTTGATTTGCAAGGGCAAGCAAGTGGAGAGTTTGGGTAGGATTTATGGGAAAATGGAGAGTTTGGGTAGGATTTGTGGGAAAATGGAGAGTTTGGGTAGGATTTACGGGAAAATGGGCCTATCAGAGTTGGTTACCTGGTGATAGCAGAGCTCTCCTTGATTGCAGACAAAATCCATTCAGTTTTAAAGGCAACGATCCCAAGTCCAGCCCTTGCCAATATCCTGGAGAGGGACATCAGTGAGGAGATGATCCCAGGCCAGTGCAGTCCGTGGTGGGAAGAGATTCCCAACTGTGGCCATTCAAATGACACCAAAGGAAGAATATTTTCTTCCAAGAAATAACTCCCAGCAAAGGAAGAGACTGCGATTGCTGAAGAGCTTCCATATGTATTTTAAACTCAGCTTTGGGAATCCAGCCATCTGTCCAAATATTGAAATTCCTCAGCCGTTTCAAGTGGGAGTTCATCAAGCAAAAACATCCAAGGGAGCTCCCACGCCTGCTGTGTTCCTGGGCTTGGGCCACAGCCAAACACCATTGACACAATTTTCTTGCTTTTGCATCTTGACTTTTTTTTTTTTTTGGCTGCAAATCATCTCGGAGTGGGAGCGAAATGGAGCTGTCAGTGTGGCAGGGTCACGTGTCCTGCGGAGCCACTGCAGGTGAGGACAGGACTGGAGGACAGGACTGTCCATGTGCCCGTGGAGATGGAGAGAAGGAATATTCCTCTCAGAGGCTCCTTGTTCCCTTCCCGTCCCTCCAGGAAGGGCTGGAGAACCTCAGGAGGGTCTGGTCTCACAGGCACGGCCTGCTCTGCACCACTGCACGGGGTTTTCTTTCATACTTTGCCTAAAAAAGTTCTTTTTTTGCTTTCCTCTTCCGAGTCTGGCTGTCATTTCAAGGTAAGGAAAATAATGAAATGGGGGAAGGAGAAAAGTCAGTGCGGAGCCCTCTGTGAGGGGACTCAGCAGGGCAAGAACAAAATGCTCTCCTGGCAGCTTCAGAAAGGATCGTTCTGCTCTGCAAAGGTCACTCCCCTCCCAGCTGGGGCCGAGGTTTCAAAGCCATGGCTGTGCAAGGTGCTGATTTGCACAGGTTCTGACCCAGAAACGGAGCCACTGCTATTCCAGCCTGATCCAAAACCCCGTGAGCAGGGATTGAGTGTTGTCTTGAGTTTTGCAGTTTTTCAGTGTTTCTCTTTGCTGTAGTACTTTCTCACGCATGCTGTTGTAAACATGGCCATGGTTTTGCTAACTGTCCTTGTTGTTTTCATTCCATTCTCCTAGCGGAGACATGGGATGGATTTTTCCTTTGACCAGTGTAACTGAGAAGTAGTAATTTCTACCTCCAATCCACAGTGATTTCTAAGAACATATAAATAAAAGTCAAAAAGTTCTGCCCTCTCTCTTTTGACTCTCATTTAACTCTCTCATTTAACTCTCTCATTTAACTCTCTCTTTTTTAGCTCCTCGACCTAGTTCAAGTACGTGTGTTTACTTTGTGTCCATACAGTGCAACAACTGAGGGATGTGGAGAGCCTGGGAGGAGGATGTGGAGATGTCCCTGGCCCTGCTGTGGTGGGGAAGGGCCCGACTGGCCCAGGGTGAGGAGCTCAGGTGCAAACTGCAGGTCTGGAGCAGCGCTGGGGCGGCTGCACCCACTGCAGGCAAAGGATGAACGAGATCAAGGCCTGGCAGATCCAAGTTTTCCGAGCCATGGCTGTGCAAGGTGCTGATTTGCACAGGTTCTGACCCAGAAACGGAGCCACTGCTATTCCAGCCTGATCCAAACACCGTGAGCAGGGACTGCAGGATGTGGAGAGCCCGGAAGGAGGAGGATGGAGATGTCCTTGGCCCTGCTGTGGTTGGGACAATCCCAGGGTAAGGAGCTGCACAGGCAGAACAGTTCCTGGGATCTGTGAGCTCCCCACAGGCTTCCCCCACACTCCTGAGAGGTGAGGCTTCCTGAAAGACATTCCCTCATTGAAGCCAGGATGGAATTCTTGTGCTTTTCCACTTTTCTCTGCCCACCAGGAGTCACTCTTCTTGCTCCACCCTCGATATTTGGCTTGGTTTGTTTTGTTGATGAACTCCAAATAGAAAAAACTCTTCCTTTTTTTTTTTTAAATCCGAGGATTTGGGACGTTCATAACATGTTAAATCTCTCTCTAATCTCATAAATATAAATGACAATATTGTGATGAGCCAAAGAGGTGCAGACAAAGGAGGATCATTAAATCTGGGACTTTTAATGGATAATGCATTCCTTCATCTGAGACTGATGAGGAGAACTTTGCTTTTTGTATTTCCTCTCTCATGGAGAACGGGGGATGAGAAAAATCAGATGCTTTCAATGCTGCTTTGCTGCAGTTCCAAACACCCAGACCTGCTGACTCTTAGGGAACTCCGTATTCCTAAATTCTGGGCAAGTTCTGACTGGGACACGCTGGAAAACCAGCACAGGAGATTGGATGGTCCCAGCTGTGAGGAACAGCTGGATCTGGCTTCAGAGGGTTTCACCAGTGTTTGGGAAGCCTCCTCACACTGATAGTTCTCTGTTTTCCCTCTTTCCAATGAGGAAAATCTTCCCTGAGCAGGACCCTGGGAAGGTGCAGGTGCTGAGGTCCCTGTGAGCAGCTCGGCCCCCAGGCTGGAGGACCGTCAGCACACGAGTGGAGAAACCAAACCAAACCCTCCTCGAGCCACAGCATCCCGGGAAGGGCTGAGACAGACACCAACTCGGCTTTTCCATGGGATCCATGAACCAGGGGTGCCCACAAGCGTCCCTGGGTGTCATCGGCTGCTCTGTGGTTTGTAAATTCACTCCTCTGCTTCGTGGGGGTTCGAGCACCAAACTTTCATCCACAGAACATCGGCTTGGGGGTTTAAGGAGCTCATCCTGGTGCCTTGGAGAGAGAGGCTGCCTGGAACAGAGGCCAGACAAGATTGAGGGAATAAACTGGGGATTTATTGCAGGGCCTTCAACAGGGACACCTCGGGCACTCAGAGCCTCTCCGGGAGAGGCCACAGCCAAGATGGACCCCGGGGCACCAGTTTGCTCCACTTGGATCAGTTTGGATCCATTCCCAGATCAGGGTTCATTCTCCAATGACAATTTCAGGGGATGATGGAATTGAGCCCAAGTCTGTCCCCCCTTTTAGAGGCTCCGTTTCCATCTTTGGGGGCCTGGGCCAACGAGGTGTCCTTGAGTGCAGCGTGGAGAGGATTTGTTGTGTCTGAGCAGGATGGGAGAACAGGAGCTCCCAGCGCGTGGGGAGTGTGAGAGTTCCACACTAAAGCAGAGCAGGGGCTGGGAATACCAAGTTCCTTCTCCCAGCTGGGGAAACGTGCCCAGAGCTCAGCTTCTCCATCCAGCACGAGGCTGAGCCAGGGCTCAGGGTCAGGCGGGGAGAGAGGAGCCGGGGCTGGGCCGGCCTGGTGCCCCAGGTGTGGGGGCTCCTTCCCCAAGGAGAAGTTCTGGAAGCAGGAGCTGGAGATGCTCTCAGGAGCTGCTCTCTGCCGGTCTGGGTAACAGTAATCATAATAACAATTCATAATTCAATGCCTGAGTTATTGAAAGCAGCAATTAATAATTGAATCATTGAATTGGATGCACAATTGTAGAGGTTCCTGTCGGAGAAATTCCAAGTCTTTTGCTGATGTTGATGAATTGATATCGGGATCTTTTGCCAAAGGTAAACCTGAAATAAAACAGAATTTCCTTGGACCACTCCACACAAACACAGCCCCTCAAGGTCACCCCTCAGGGCTGGGGGGGAGATTTGCCCAGAGTTGTTGGTCTGAGTGAGTAAATCAATTTCTAATAATAATTATTTTGCAAGCTTTAATACCATTGCTTCAATAAATAATACACTGTACTAATATTTATATTCCTATATTGTGTAGGAAATAATTCTGATTCAGGTCTCTCAGTCTAATCCTTACCATTACATTAAATAAATCATTTATTTTATTCATATATATATATATTATGTTGGTTTTGCCATCCTTAAATCTGCAGGACAAAGCTGTGAAGAGCCCCAGTTACATCCATATAATCCTTTGGACGTAAACCAGTGACCACATCTGCAATTGGAATTGGATCTGGCTGTACCCAGACCCCTCCCTGAGAAATTTGGGGTGCAGGGGGGTCCTTCCTGTGCCTCATGGCTCAGGGGAAGGGCTTCCCTGATAAACCTTGTCTGAAGCTCCTGTTCTGCCCGGGACCATCCCTTTGGACCACAAAACACCAGCATTCATTTTGCTGACCTCTAATTCCATTTTTTGGCAAATAATTTCCTTCCAAGGCAGCAGATCCTCACTTCAGGTTAGGAAGGGAAGGATTTGCCCCGTCTGGAGGTTTCTGGCCACTTGGGTTTTTTGTTTTCTGTGGGGAACACGGCTGGGAGCCCGTGGGAGGGTGGGATTGTCCTCAGCCTGCTCCTCACAGGCTGTGCAGTCATCGCAGGCACCTGCTGTGGGTTTTAGTGTCTCTTACAAGTTAATTGTGACTTCTCAGCCCAGTTTTTAATGCTGATGTTTTCCCTTCAGAACAACCGGTCCCGAAACGATCTCTCCGAGCCCTGCCCTCCCTCCATCCCCGCTGGCATCCTCTGGGTCGGCTCAGAATCTCCAGGGCCGTGCCCTTCCTGAGATGTTCCATTTCTGGCCATTTCCACCTTCCCAAACCCAGCCCAAAGCAGCTCAGTCCCCGCTCTCTGCAGTCACTGTTCCTCTCATTCCTGCGCTCTCTTCCCAAGGAAGCCTTCACCTGCTTCTTTTGTGATTTCCAAGGATTACAAATGAGGACATTTATTTCCCATTGCAGGCAAACTTGTTTGGAGTAGCAGCAATCGTAAGAATAGGCAGCAGCTGTGAAAGACATTTTATTTTCCTTCTGAATAGCAAAAGTTTCTCATTTACCTTCCAGCCTCACTGGGAACACGCTGCTCTGGAATTAAATACATGTTACCAGCAAAGAATCAGCGGGGGGAAGGAGGGATTGCTCAAAAATCCATTTCACTGCTTCCCAGCGAAATAAAGGACTCGGAAAACATCGCAGACAACTCTTTTGCAGTGCCAGATTGGGATCAGCCTCTCCAGTGCCACGGAGAGTTCCTCAGCACGAGAAAACCCTGCCTGGCCCTTGGGAGCCGACTCAAACACAACCCAGTTCTTTGGGAAACCCCCAGATGCCCCCAGGGGTCCAGCAGCAGAGTCCCTCCTGCCACAGCCCCGGGAGGGGTGGCACTGGAAGGGAAGGGTGGGAGGGACCTGGGGGAGCCACCGGTGGGGTGGGGAGGAGCAGCACATCCCTGATCCCAGCACTCCCTGGGCATCCAGCCTGAGCCACTGCAGATTTGGGATGGTTGAAAATCCTTCTGTCCCCAGGTCAAAGGCACAAAATGACCCTGGGTGAGTCCGTTTGATTACTAAGGAAAACGTCTTTAGAAATGTCTCCCACTCTCTGCATTTCTCCTTTTTCCTCCCCTATTTTGGCTCATTGCAAGACCTGACAATAATTTGTCTCCAAACCAATGTTTTGCCAGCTGCTGACAGGACCTGCTGAGTCCTTTGGGCAGCAGAGAGAGGTGCTGGGGGACCTGAAGTGCTGCTTGGGCTGAAGGCTGCTCCTGGTTTCAGTCAGGGCTGTGACCCAACAGTCCCTGTGTCACCTGGTGTCCCTGTGAAACATCCCGACCTTGACTGTCCTCCATGGGCTGCAGAGCTTTGCTTTGGAGCCCACAGGAGAGATGGAAAGGGACATTTTACACAGGCCTGGAGTGACAGGACAGGGGGAATGAATCACAGAGTTAACAAGGCTGGAAAAGACCTTCGAGATCATCGAGTCCACCCTGTGACCCAACACCACCTCATCACCCAGACCATGGCACCGAGTGCCACATCCAGGCTTTGTTCAACACCTCCAGGGACGGTGACTGCACCACCTCCCTGGGCAGCCCCTTCCACTGCCCAGCCACCCTTTCTGTGAAGAAATTCTTCCTGATGTCCAACCTAAACCTCCCCTGGTGCAGTTTAAGGCTGTGTCTTCATGTCCTGTNGACACGCTCCAGCCCCTCAATGTCCTTCCTAAACTGGGGACCCAGAACTGGACACAGCACTCAAGGTGTGGCCTCACCAGTGCCCAGTACAGGGGAGGAATCACTGCCCTGCTCCTGCCACACCATTCCTGATCCAGGCCAGGGGCCATTGGCCATCTTGGCCACGTGGGCACTGCTGGCTCATGTCCAGCCTGCTGTCCATTAGTGCCCCCAGGTCCCTTTCTGCCTGCCCGCTGTCCAACCACTCTGTCCCCAGCCTGTAGCGCTGCAGGGGTTGTTGTGGCCAAAGTGCAGGACCTGGCCCTTGGTCTTGTTAAACCTCCCATTGTTGGATTCATCCCTTGGATCCAGCCTGGCCAGGTCCCTCTGCAGAGCCCTCCTGCCCTCCAGCAGATCCACACTCGCTCCCAGCTTGGTGGCATCTGCAAATTTCCTAAAGGTGAACTCCTGTCTAGAAATGCTGGGAGTCATCCAGGGCACCCACAGCACAGCAAACGCTCGGACCACGGTCACCATGGTCACCATGGCCACCATGGCCACCATGGCCACCTTCTCCTGACCGCCACCTTAAAGCCAGGGTGAGCTGCCCTTGCAGCAGCCTGAGCTGATCCCCAGAGCCTGGGAGCTGCCTGCCCTGGGCTGGGCTGGGCTGGGAACAGTAAATCTCTGGCCTCAGCCCGCTGCTGTCCCCGGGAGCTGCCCTGCACTCGCTGCCCTGCACTCGCTGCCCTCCAGCTCGGGGCTCGTTGCCCTTGGTCACGCCCTGCTCACCACCCCTGGCCAGCGACAAACCGAGAGCGTTCCCAGGGCAGGACCAGGCTGCTCAGCAGATGGATTCTGCTCTGGAGTGGAGCTGACATCAAAGGGACTCCTGAAGGATTCCTCCCCATCTGCAGAGGGTTTGGGATGGCGCTGCTGCACTCGGAGCGGTGCTGTGAGCCAAGGGAACGCTCCTTACACAGAATGGAGAGGATTCATTGTCACTGAACAGGCAGGAGTGAAACCCTCAGTGAAGGCAACCCAACACTTTACAGACATGGAGGCAGCAAATATTTTTTTACAGAGATGGGGGGAGCAAATATTTCCTGTGGCAAAGTGGCAGGTGGACATCAGAAAACAGGGATGCAGGACAGGGATGTGATGCAGGACACAGAGGTGATGCAGGACACGGATGTGATCCAGGACCTGGATGTGATGCAGGGCACGGATGTGATGCAGGACAGGGATG
>VYZT01019820.1:0-56045 GCA_013400735.1 Pomatostomus ruficeps | reverse complement strand
GAGGAGAGGAGAGGAGAGGAGAGGAGAGGAGAAAAATCCTAGTCCTTCACATAAAACAGATCTTTTCAGGATGCACGAAAATGCCTGATGACATTGCTCATTTGGAGGAACTGTTTCTTGTTATATCCGAGAACATTTCTCCTACTACTTCCAGTGCTGGTTCAACTTAGTCACTTCACTCTGGAGAGAACCATATGTTTTGGATAAAAAATCCACAGTGATCTTTCTGTTCTTTTCACCACTTCTCCAGTACTCCAACCATTTGTTTGTGTTCTCATTTAACTGGCTTCTTTCCTCTAAGCCCATTGAATGCTGTCATATACCTTTGCCGCATTTAAAATGAATTTTGAATACTTCAAATAAATGAAGAACCTGAGATGAGGCTGTCTGACATATCTGTCAATAGCATGAAGTAAACTTCTTGGTTGGACTTCTGGCTCTCTCCTTGTCTTCCATCTCTTCCAGCCTTTGAGCAGCATATTAATCACACACACCCTGACTGATCACCATCCAACTTCAGCCCTTCTGGAGGCTCAAGTTTTTATGAAATTGCACCAGAGGATGAAGCTGTCTGGCTGTGCACAGAACATAAAACAAATTAAGCCAAGAAAAAAACTGGTAAAGAAATGGGACATGAGAAAAAATTCCTTAGTGTATACAGTAACATCTATAACTTCCTTTCCTATTGGAGTTAAATATAGTACAGAAGGATGGTTATTCATCACTTCTATCGACAGCAATTTTCATGCTACTACATTTGCAGTAGCACAAGTCAGACCAGAGAATATTCAGGCCTTGCAGCATCAGTCAGGAGGAAGAAGCAGGGAATGTGTTCACGTATGAAGCTGCAAAATTAAACTAAAGGAGATGGAGCAGGAGGCTATTGCCTAGATGCATATGAATACTCTGCTGAAAATGAAAGGTCATAATTTTTTCTTCCAAACCTAGAGGACTCCTAAAAATATATCTTATTCTTCTGATAAAACTGGAGAGCTTCCACACAGGGTCTGAATTTCACCCACAAGGTCTACTTTGGACTAAGGGATTGAAAGGGTTATATTTTTCTTATGTGTGTCTCTAAACTCAGGTTTTTGTGGAAACAGCAATAGTCATAAATAAATAACTGCAATTTATTTGCACTTGCATTGCATCATAAAATCTTTTTGGGAATCACTATCTCATCACTATCTAAATTTCTAAGGCAGGAAACCTCCATGACCAAGGCAACTTACCTTACAGGTTTGGGAGGAAGTGGAGAACTGTCATGCATTAGAATATTATGTCATTTGTATAAAGACCTCTAGACCTTTTATTAAATATTGATGGGGGTTAATTTTTATTATTATTTTAACACTAATCCATTTATTAATTTATTTTCTTTTTTTCAGGGCACCATGACTTGACACCACAAAACACAATCTACCAACATAGCCAAACAAATTTCAAACAGTTAGAAATTACTTAAAACCATTTCAGAGGTTTGATTTCAATTATATCCTTTGGGATTCTCAGCTATCATTGCACATTTTGAAAAATGAAACTAGCAACTGGAACCCAGCCCTTCTACCTCTGTTTACACACTTTTAAAAACACGAAAAACAACACTTGCAAAACATGGAAAGGGAAAAGGAAAATTACAAAAATGAAGCTGAAGAGAATGACAAAACAAAATCAAACACTACAGATAAAAGAAGAGCAGAAGGCCAAGTTTATGTCTTCAGTTTTGCAAAGGATTGTTTCCTCACGTACAGTTTCTCACAGAAGTGTTTCTGAAAAATAAGAATATCCAGGGCAGTCATTCAGTTCTACAAAGTAATAGCAGTAAGCTATCAATGTGTTTCCATCTTTGCAAGATAAAGAATTTTCTATTTGTTGAAGCTACAAACTAAAAAATTTGAAAGTCCAGTTTCAAATTAAAATAATTATATTTTGTATCCTATTTTAAAGCATTTGCCAGCCTAAAACAAGATTTAATTTATTTACATCTTCTTCAGGTTCTCACTGTTCTTCAAGGGTCTCACTGTTTTGCTGCCAGAACATATCTTCTCATTTCTACTCTGATACCAGTGACAATGAAGTGTTCAACTCTAACACGCTTGGATGGCACATCATAGAAAATGTGCTACATGGTCCTTACCAACAACCAACAACAGTGCAACAGCAGCAGAGCTCCTTCCTGTCTGGAAGTAAAAAGGAACATGAAGATAAAATTCTGTCTCCCTCCACCCAGATGGTGTCTCAGTGGGCCAGGCTCAGGCAGACTCACAGAACAGCAATGAGACCTCCAAATTCCATCAGTCAGGATGCAAACCAACCCTGAGCATAAACAGGCAGGACTGTTAATACAAATTATAAAATTTCTTGCAATCCAAGGGAGAAGATACGTTCCTCCCAATTACTTATGTTATGCAGGTCAAAGCTGTACTGACTGTTCTGGAGTGGCTTCAGTTCAGAATAAAAGCTCATGTTGCATCTAGACCAAGGCAATCCCCACAGTCTTACAATACATCATTTTTTAAAAAAATATGCCCTTAATATTTGCAACATTTAAAAATAAGTTCCTCTCCTTAAAAAATGAGCTCATGGAATAGCTGTGTTCAAGAAGGCTACAAATGCACCAGACATGGACCAGGCAGTCTCATATCTGCAACACTCTGCCTGGTGCACCACAAGGTTTCCTGCAGAACACTGTTATTGCTTCCACTAAATTACCAAGATGCAATTAGTTTTGTGACAGCTTAGTAAACTTGGTGATGTGGGATGTTTAAGCAGGATTTGGAGTTTTCTCTTGGACATTTCATTCTGTTACTGCTATTACTGGCATATTTAGTGTTTATACATTTTTTTTACTGCCTTCTGTAAACCAGTAGGTCTAAATAATTTAATTTTTTTTCTGGAATTTTATTTCCAGTGTAACCAAACCATGTGCATGCCATCTGATTAAAAAAAAAATAAAAAGGAAAAAGGCAAACAGAAAACAAGAAAGCCCAAGCTTCTAGCAAAAACAAGGAACCAGGCTTAAAAGGGGGGGAAAATGCTGACAATTTTCCTTCTTTGAGGTCCTGTCTTTCCTATGCAAACCCTTTTTCTTGCCCAAGACTTTTGCCTTTCCCATCAAAGAAAGATTTGGACTTTTTTTCCCTTTGAATTCTTATGAACTCAGTGTTTATTCATTGGAAAGCTATCCTAAGAAATCCTTGCCTTACTTCCCTCTTATCTTTCACACTTTTCACGTGATATTCTTGAGAACAGACTCAGGGTCTAACCCCAATCTGCTGCAGTCAGTGGGCTTTGAGCCAGGTTGAAACCCTGGATTACTACAGAATCAGTCATCAACCACTGCATAAGCAAAAGATGGACCAGTTTTTATCACAAAGCAGCCCTCTCACATCAGGAATCCCTCTTTTGAAACACCAGTTGCTAACCACGATGACTGGAACACAGTCTCTGATTTTAGGAAAGCTCTGGACAAAACAAAGTAATTTCTTTCCCAGAGACTGGACAACTCAAACTGCTAGAACGAAGCAGTTGCTGTGGTTTCATGTTGCATGCTTGTAATTAGAGTGCAGATTGATAGCTACTTCATTATCATCCTTCAAATCCTTCCTTAAGATGTCTTTTGCCAACAAAATGTGGCAATGCTATTATGAGTACTTACAATGTGAAGCCATGCCTTCTCATTCCTGCTCAGTCTGCATCCATCTATTACCTCATACTGAGAAGCTCTTTATTCTATATTTGTAAAGTGCCTACTAAAACAGGACCCAGACCCACGAGTGGCTGCCCTGAGCGTCACAAGATGAAGGCATGTCAGCATCAGGTTTCCCAGGTTCAAAAGGCCAATAATCTGAATGCATCTTTTAAGTTTACCTTGAGAGGCAGCACTGCTGATCACATAAAATGAGTGGATTCATGATTTTTCATGGAACAAAAGAAGTGCATGACCTACCACACTGTTTGTGACGCATTCAGCAAACAAATGTGTTATCTCAAATGCATAATTCAATACCATCAACCATGCCATGGCTGTCTATGTCAGCAGACTCTGCTGCACGCAGGTTCCCCTTTTGGCTGACACCACCCCACTCACGATGAAAGGAGGCAGCCAGCACATGTCAGGTGGCCGGCAGCTGGGACAAGACAATGGCAACGTCCTGCAACAAGACCTGCATCCTCAGGTCTGCAACACAAGTGGCCCCCAAAACCTCCACGTACAGCACCACCACTGTTCCTGTCAGCAGCATTTTACCCACTCTGGGAGAAGGAAGGAGGGCCTGAGCCCACATTTTTCCCATACAGCTGGGAAAAGTTGAGAACTTGCTGAAGCAAAGGATTTAGCATTCAGGCAATGCTAATGAAGCTCAAGGGATAAGCTTCCATTATTTCTGTTAAGAGCTTACCAGAAACCTTATTACGAGTTGAAAAGCCCACCCTACACTGCTGTTGGTCATCCTGAGTTTGTCCTTCACAGTCACTGGAGGTAGAAGACTGTGCTCTGGTCCTGGTGCTGCTGATACACTGTTATCAGCCCTTTCCAGAGGAAAACAACGTCAGCAATGGCTGCTACTGATGTGAATGCTCTGGTTTACTATATTGGGCTTCCCTAACAAACATACTTCTCTCAGAAATTAGTTTTCCTCAGCCTCCTTAGCTTTTTTTCACCTGGCAGTTGTGGATTTGTGATTAGCTAGGGGAGGAGCTACCACAGTCAGTGGAACACGATGTTCCTGAGGTCAGGACCAGTGTAACCCAGTAAAAAACAACCCAGCATCTGGAAAGGGTCTGTCTTCCAATGCTGGCATTTCATTCCATTCGAATATTTTCTGGAAACCACAGTCTCTTGCATACTTTTAAGTCCAGGGAAAAACCAATCCAGCTTGTTCCTGAAATATCTCCAGCTGTATTATGGCAAGGCACGAAGTTAGGGATTTGTTTTGCTTTCTCTCCTGGTTTATTATTTAGTGCTCTTTAAGAGACATGCATATAACAAACATCAAATTAAAATACAATCAGTCTCAACACTATATTGACAGTGAAGACAATGCTTTCCTTCATATTCATTTGAAGATGGCTTATGTCTGTAACAATATATGTCTGTCACCTCACTACTTGCAGACCTACGTGCACTGCCTTTTAAAATGTACAGTGAACAGAATAAAACACTTGTAATCAAATTTAGTTTCCTCCAAAACTGAAAAATGACATTGGAACAGATATGTGGTCAGATGCAGATGTATATGATTATGCACTGAAAGGATAATTAAAAAGTAGTGGTTGAATCCAATAAAAAAGATTTGAAAAACGCTGAAGGTCACTCATAATATATGTCTTGAAAACAGTACCTAAACCTGAATTATCTGTGAAAATTTGCTCCTTCATTGAAAAGCTGTAGCTCTGCCTCCCATCCTTGTATCAAAGGCTTGAAATTTGGCAGAAAGACTGCACTAATACCAGGTAGGAATGGTATGTCCAAGAAAAGCTGCCCAAATCTGGCTAAGGTTCTGAAAAAAAAAAAAAAGGCAAATGCAAATACCTGTTAATGTTTGGCAGCAAAACTATCCCAAAATGTATTTCACTGAGCATGATTCACTATGGATTGATAGGGCTTGGTCAGGACTTTACATGCAATTGCTCTTATTACCTGTTTCTGGAGCCCACCATGGGGACAGACACAGGGAATAACCAGAGGGAATTGTTCCTTTCTGTTTTCTCTCTGGACACTTATTTTAACCCTTCTCATGTCATTCAGATTTGTCAAAAAAATTTAAACCAACCAAATAATCTGAGACCTGTTTCATTTTACGAAAGTCTCACCTTTCCGGCAAGTCGAAGAACCTCTTATTTGATTATATTTTGGTGAGAACAAGGTTTCAAGTAACCTGATCCTAAATTACAATGGATATTACCTCTACAACTCATTCTTCTAACAGAAATTTAATTTGGCTAATGACTCCCAGTACTGCCTATTTACAAAATACATTCCTGAAGTAGAATATCATTTTCCACTCATTGAAATATAAAACATTAACGCTGGACCGCAGAGGCTGCCTGGACAGCCTTGTGGAGTGACAGACTGCGCTTGGTCGGGTAAACTGCTGCAGAGACACAGTTTTTTGTTTATCCTTTTTACCCAGCTGTCAACTCCACAGCCGATGAGGCAGAGCGGTCGATATTAAAGTAGTAAAGGCAGGAAAAAAGAAGAGGGAACGGACCTTTCTGTAGCAGCACCCAAGCATTTATTGTGGGGAGATGCGGGCTATGAGAAAGGACCTCGTGGGGCGGTTACACTGAGTTTTTAAGGGGAAAGGAGAGGAGAGGATACAGAAGTGGGGGTCCAGGGTTCCACAAATCACAGGATGATGAGGAGTGACAGGTATCCAGTAAGTTCTGAACAGGGGCAGAACTTATTTGAATTAACCAACCAACATAACAGAACAACAGAACTTTCCAGCACTTGCTGAATATTAAAATAACATTATGCATATTAAAATAACTCTGAGGGGAAAGGGGTGGAACAGAGACTTTGACTAACAAGGCTAAAACGTGGGAGGATCAGGGGATTTCCCAGCCATGCTTTCTCCATCTCCCTCAGATTCACCATACTGGGAGGAAAAATCTATCCAAGTTATTTTTTAGTTTTCATAGAGAAGGCAGGCTGGGTCACTGCCACAAAATATGTTCCCTAGGGAAGTTTTGTCCATGGCAAAAAATGTTGGAAAGTGTTGTCATATTTTTTGAAACCTTGAAAATTCAACTTAAATACAGAAAGACTGGGAAGATAACTTGCACAAATTATGATGGTTTTAATTTAAATACCATTTTTCTAAGGGGAAGGTGGTGTTGTTTGGTTTTATTTTTTCTTTTTTATTTTTTGATGCTGCTAAATGAAAGTTTGAACTGTGCAAACAGTAAAGATACATATTTACTTTATTTCTTGAAATAGCAGGTGAATTTTTTATTTCTTGAAGAGAGCAGCCAAGCTGAGAAATGGCATTTCCCAAGAGCTCAGCTGCTGCACACTGAACACTAGAATTCTGTTCCAGTCCAAGGAAGTCTCCAATTGGGATCAGAACAAGAGTATTGGGAATAGTTTTTCAGAATTTCTTAGTGAGAACAAGTATCTGGCAAGATTATTAATTTTCTTGCATTTTTTTATTAGACATAATCTTTAATTTTTCAAGATTCTTTGGCAATTTCAGCTCATCCAGGACAGATGAAATATTATCAGTATAAGGGCATGAAGGGGAGTGTATGCCAAGATACTTCACATAAGCTGGTTCCCATTTTTTTTCCCCCAGTAAAGCTGGGTACCTTTATTTTATGCTAAAGGCAGAGCAAAATATGCACAGGTTCCAGAGAGCAGCTGACACACACTGAGATCCCATACGGACATACCACAATGTGATGCACCCATGATCCCAAAACTCATGTTCTCATGTATCTCTTGAGCTGTGTGGATTGATGCAGTTCACAGAAAGCCCCTGGAACATCAGTAACTGATCAGAGACAAATTTCTGTCTCTCTGTCTTTCTTCAGTGTTACAGTATGCAGGAACCTTGCCCCATGCACTTAAATTCCCCGAAACCAGCTCCCCTGTATGATAGACCTTACTGGAAATGGCAATGTAGAAGAATAAGCATTTGCCTTAACAACTGATGAAAATATCTGCATAGGAAATTAATAATTAAACCAGAATAAAAGAAATGCACTGCATTAAATCTGAGGTGCCCCTATCCTTGTATTACTTAAGACACTGACAAACACAGCTGGCTAGTGTTTATTAGCTGATGAGAGATTTGCCAGGGCAGTTTTAGATTCTTTTCAAAGTGAAATTGGTTGTCATAATTATTTATTTAGCCAAATAGTACTCATCAATATTGATGAATGACAGGAAAGTAATGTAGACTTACTTTTGAATAAATTAGAGGACTAATCTATGGTAGTTAAATAATGCAGAAATGACCTGCTTAACCTTTAGTTACGTTTCCCAAATCACTTTCCCAGAGGGAGCAGCCTGTACGGAGAAAGGAAAATAGGCAGACCTGTAGAACGGTATAATGTTCCATTACATGTAAGGAATATAGTGTAAAATACCAGTTTAAACTGAACAAAAAAATGCAGTCTGTGTGAGTTCACGGTCATTTTATAGAATAAATACCAAATTACTGTGTCTAATATCCCCTTTGCACACAGTGCATTTCAGCAGGAGATGTGCTGCAGCAGAGGGAAAGGTTCAAACAGCAGCCAAGGGAATTTCCTGCCTGCAGGCCCCCGGTCCATGGGCACACTGAGGTTCAACAGGCACTGACCATAAGCAAAATAACCAAGATGTGTGTCTGTAGTAGAAGTCATCTCAATGACTTCTTGAAATCAGAACATTCTTCAGATGTGTTTGTGCTTCTGGGAATGTTGCTGAAACTGATACTGTTATCAAAAATTTAGTAGAACAGAATGTTAACTCTTTTATGTTTAAACATTTGCAATATTTGCTGATCATTTTTTCCCATACTTGATAAATTTTTCACAGTCTTTTTCGGTACCTGAACTGACGGGCATCAGCTGAGAAGAGAAAGGGACGGGCTGAAGCTAAGTAAGTGAAAATGTTTCTTCTCACAATAGGTCATATCATCTGCAGAGATCTGTTCTGCAATATGTTGAGCTAAAGCACATATGAGCCTGGTCCTACTGGGCCAAGCCAAAGGGCTGTGTGGGGCAGCATCCTGCCTCCAGCAGGGGCTCCAACCTGAAAAAGGAGTAAGACCCAATATGCCTATTCTTACCTGCTTAGGTTACCCTTATCTGCTGGCCTGAGTTCCTTTAATTTGGACACTTTCATTGAAAGTATATCCAAATGAGACTTTAGTATGATCTCCTGTATACCCAAGTCATCACAAGTTACCCAAACCTCTTCATTAAATTTGGAAACTTCAATTAATTTACTTCCTTCTTCAAGAAATTACAAGTAAAGTGAATGCAGAAAGTGGGAAAGGGCTTGGAGTCTGTGATAGACAAGACATCTACAAAGGGAAAAAAACTGACCACAAAAAAGATCAGTTCATAACAGAAACTATGTTATACCTATGTTAGTATACTAAACAGATGGAAAATCCCATCAAGATCCCTGAGAATGTGCTGAAGAGATGGCCAGGAATTGAGGTGGCCAGGAGATAAGATGGCCTGTCAGCTTTGTGTAATGAAAAGACAAGAAATGCCTCATTTAGGCAGCAAAGCCTATGGGATTTGCTGCACAGTCTCAGGGGATTCATGAATCCAGCCCAGCAGCCAGACCTTGGTACTCTGGAGAAACATAAAACAGAAAAACAAAACAAAAAGGTCAGCAAAGAGAGAACATATCAACACAACCAGGGCTTTTTGGTGAACAGCTTAATATCCCCTTTGCACACAGTGCATTTCAGCAGGAGATGTGCTGCAGCAGAGGGAAAGGTTCAACAGGTCCTTAACCTGTTCAAGAACTGAAACTGCTGTTTTGCTCCTCAGCACAATTAAAGTTTGCCCTGTGAAACAGCCATTGCTCGATCACCGATGACAGACATAAGCAAAGAGGACCACAAGCACATAAGATTTCTGAAGGCAAAGACAAACTCTCTCTTATCCGGCTTACATACCCAAAACTTGTTATCATTCTACAGCAACAGCCAACAAAACAGGGTTTTTTAATAATATTTGTCTGATTTAAACTTTACACAACATATGCTGAATCCTTCAGTCCTGAGAGAGAGTGGGAGAGAAATATTCCCAATGCTATTGTTTAGCCCCTGTTGAACTGAGACAAAATCATCACTTGTTTAATTTTTGTGACTGGCTTGAAACCTTGGCTATGTTAAATCAATGAAAACACTCCTGTTGGCTTGAGAGAGCTTAGCATCTATGAATATACTATTCAAAGCTGGGATAGGGAGAAAAGGCTGTAAAATACAGACAGCAAGGAGTTCTGCAGTACAACTGGACCTGGTCCTTCTAGAAAAATGTAAGTGTGTGTTCCCCAACCTCATGGGGTCCATGAGACCAGGGTTCGGCCAAGGTGCTTAGACTTTGATCCATATGGCAGCCCAGAGTTGGAACTCAGCCCTCTTCCTCCTTCCAGCCACTGTCTCTCTCTTGTCCTTCCTCTACTGCCTCTCACTCAGCCTGTCCCACTGCCACCATCCCAGAAGTATGGCATTCACTCAGGGGAAAGGGCACAAGATTCACCCCAGTAAATCAGTGTATTTTTCACTAGCCTCCTGCCTGGAAACAATTGCTCATGAATCATATAAAAATGTTGAAATTTCCAGTTTTTCTGTCACTGAGGTATAAAAACTGAAAAAAACTGAAAAAACTGATCAAAAATCTTGAGGCCAATTCCCAGCATGGAAAATGCCAGACAAAATGGTTAAAATTTAACAAATTTGTTTATGTCTAAGTATGGGACCTTGTAAGAGAGAGTACTGAGGAGCCTCACACACCACTGAAATGTGTTCGGGTTTGAGCTGCCCTGGAAAGTCATTTTGTATTGCCAGTACTATGCAGTGGTTTGTAAAGCAAAGGAAGGATAACCGCCATTTCTGCACATGAAACTGCTCAGTTGGGATAAACTCCGTTTAGGAGAGGACAGATATGAAGTGTCTGACCTGGCCAGAAATTTGGTGATATAACAGGAACCAGGTTCAAAGACTCTTACAGGATACAAGGGAAATATCAGCTGCATCAGGGACCTTGGCTTGGATTAAGCTTTTATTGACCACACATTGAAATCTCCTACTGAGGCTGGCAGGTGCTGCTGAATTGATTCATTGCTGGCTGATGGGAGTATGACACCCTTTAGCCCCACAGCCTCCTTCTGCACTCCTGACTTGTGTGCTTAGTGGTATTTTGACCTGATTTGGGATGTAACTGGAATCTAGGCAAAGATCTGAGCAGTTTTCACACCAGCTAAGTGTGGTGATTGGTGGCTTTTCTCCATTTCTCTTTTGCCTTCACACACAGGCAGAGAAAGCGTACTGTCTTTGTTTTATCTGAATATCTTTTATACTGCTATCTGTACTTTTAAACATATTCAGGTGAATCCAGAAATGCAAAGTCTACATAACGGTCTGTAATGGATGTATCCAGACTACTTGAAATACCTTCTGCATCAAACCTTTTCAGCATTCTTGGAAACTTTAAAAAGGCATCTGTGCAACAGAAAAATAACAAATATAGGCCATTTTATTACACATCAGAAAATAACAAACTTCCAGACACACTTAAGTCCATAGCAAAGAGGGTTTTTTTTAAAAGAATCTTTTCACTTTAAAATTTCAAGAAAATAACATTCTTTAGAGCATCAACATAATACCAGTTTGTAGTCTCAGATTAAGCAAAACATCACCTTCTCATCACAATTATTGATAAATATCTATTTTGGCACCCACTTTGCATCTAGCCAGCCTGTCTAGGCAGCTTTACCCATTCTGATGGTGTAAAGGGCTTGTTTCCACATGAAAATGTCTCTTACTTACTCCGGACCTGAGCCAGAGGTTGAACTCTGAGCCAGACTGACCACCCCAATTCCTGGCAATTCAGAAAGAAGTGAGTATGTAAAGGGCTCGGAGACACACCACAATCCTCTCTTGGTCATGACTTGCACAGATCAGCCAGACATGAAACCAATTCAGTGCATGAACGAGTCCTCTAGTGCAACCAGTCATGTCTTCTGAGGCCTCAGATGCCCAAAGGCCCAGCTTTGCTTGCAGCACTTTGCTCTCCTGAGCTGTCCTCTTCCTCTTCCCTCACCCTGCAATGCCATAATTTACCTTTTCAGAAGAGGGAAACAGGGATGGAGAGGCAGAGGAATGGTGGGGTGCCACACCAAAGCCTGTGCTAGAAGGACAGCTTTGGTGAGCATCACACCCAAAGGGAAAAGCCCAGAATGTGAGGCACAGGGAAACTCTGTTTGCTGCTGCTGCACACCCCTGCCCTGCCAGAGCCAGAGCTGGGGTGGGGGAGAGCAGAGGGGTCTGCATGAAAGCATCCTAATCTGCTGTCGGAGAGCAAGAGGCCGGCTGCTGCTGAGGACAGAACATCACCCACTGTTTGGAAAGAATTAGTATGCAGCGAGACACAAGCTTTGGATGCAAACCTGCGGTGCCTGACCCCACGCCAAGGCAGAGCCTGGGCTCCATGGGCTACAGGCATGTCTATGTGGACAGAATGATGATAGGTGAGCCTCTGGCTGCAGTCGGGGCGGCAGTCCCTATGGCCCCATGTTTTCCTAGCTAATATTTAGTTGAGAGACGTCCAAGGAAAACCCATGGGATGCTGGTGCTGGTGATTCAATAAGTGTCATTCTTCCCTCTGAGTCAGTGCACAACCATTTCCCATAAATGGGGTTAACAAGTCCTCGATGGCTAGAGAGAGCAGTCTTTTAGGCCAGACATAAAAAGCAGAAGTCCTGAACAGTAGTGTGAAAAACATTTGTAACTACAGCAATGTGAAGGGATTTTCCTAGCTCAGTATAAACAAATCAGTTCACTTCTGTAGATTTTGTTAAAGCAGTATCAGGCCCATTTTCCATTGAGAGCAAGCCAGCTTCAGAGCAAAACTAGTCCTGGTTTGGGGTGAAAATGACTTTTTTATTATGTACGAACAAGGTGATATTTTTGTCTGGGTTTTGTCCTGCAGCAAGGGATGTGAGCTCAGGCACTGAAGAGGAGCCATTGTGCCCAGCTCACTAAAGAAGCAATGGTGAGGGGGAAGGACCACCACAGTGGGGCTATGTCCAGAGGCGTGGCTTAGGCTGGGGTTTGCTGAGCAGGTCTTTGAAATGATGCCACAGTAAATGCTACTGCTGCCTCCGGCCATGCTGCACTGAGCAGTAGTGCTGAGCCAGCGTGCTGAGGTCCCAGCAGCCAGGGACGTGCACAGTCACACCCAGCTGTCCTGGGAGAGCTGTATTTCACTGGCTGTAAGCAGAGCTAAGATGCAGCCCTGGAGTTTCGCTATTCTTAGGGATGCAGATTCTTTCTGCTGGAAAAAAATTATTATAATGCAAGGTTTAGCAAAGAAAAAGCAATTTGGGGTGTACCTAAATCAGAAAGTTATGGTGAAAATGTCTCATAAAAACCAAGTTAAAGGTAGGTGCAAGACATGCTGCTCAGTGCTGGCCAGGACTAGTCATTTACATCAGCTCCACCACGCAGGTGATTCAGGTGAAATAGGTACCTGCTGGGCACAGAACTACAGATCCAGAGAGGTGTGAGATCTTCTGAAGATGGTACAAGGTGCTGTGGGGAGGTGGGCTGTTGACCACAAGCAGAGGAGGAAGTCTCCATTGAGGGGATTAATCACAGCAGCAGTCACTGCTGTCAGGAGGGAAGAGAGAAGGGCCCTCCCTACACCTGCCAAACCAAGTAACTGCAGGAACTTATTGCCTTAACCTCAATGCTCCTCACCCTTCCACCCCTCCTTGCTGTGTCCTATGTGCAGTTCCAGTATAAGCTCTTCAGAAACACTCATTGTTATATGTGGCTCTTGCTATGACTTGCATGTTTAAGGACCCTAAATGTGCAAGGATAAAGCAAATGGACACCTAATGTGCAGCTAGCAGAAGCCAGGAATTGTCCCAATTCCATATGACTGATGAACATGGTTCTCCAACAGAAGGGATGCTGTGGACTTACTTAACCCACTCTGCACCACAGCACTGGTAATTCTCACCTGTAGTAATCTTCCAGCAGCCTACACAGAAGGACAACTCTCCACCAGAATTCTCTCAGCATAGAAACAGCAGCCCTGGAGAGATGCAAATTCTCCAGTGGTGCCATTCCAGTCAAAATCAGTGTAGATGCATAGTGCTTATAGAAATCCAGCTCTTTGTTTTCTCCTTGTAGCCTGAAAAGTACCATTCTTTTCTTCTAACCTCATGTTTTACACCAGCTTAGAAACCCTCACTGGCTTTTTTCAAAAGGTTTAAAGGCTCATTTACTTCTGTTCTCTCTTCTTGCAAAATGAGCCTTGGACATCCACATTGGAGTTTTAAAGGAACTGCTCTGCTCAGACAGGCTAAATTATTTGGTTACAGGCAGTCATTAGAAGTCATTGTTCGTGACAATTTTTCTTCCTGTTGGGCTTTATTTAATTGCTGTTTTATTTCACCCCTGCATGAACTCAAAGGCATTTTAAAGAGACTAGGAATAAAATCTCACTTGTAAGAAACTGGTGTTTCTCCTACAGGGAATACTTAGGCCAGGAAGCAATTCGATGTTAAGGTACCTAAATTTAAAGTGCCTTCTTGTGAAGTAGGTGACTGAAATCCCATTAGAAATGGAGCTTGAAGAGTGACTCAGCTCACTGTAAGCATCTTGCAGCTGTGCAGTAAATCACCCTGTAGCCTGCATAGACACCTATGACAGGGCAGAGCAGACATTTTGGGAGCTTTGGGGTTTCCCCTTTGCCCACTTGCTGCTTTTGCTGTGCCTGGAGATGATAGCCTGTGCTGCACACTGAGCACAGGCAAGGAGGGGCCACCTGTCCCCCAGGCACCCACATCTCCACACAGGTACCCTGGCTCCTGGGCCCTGCTGCCATAAAGCTTCCTTCACCATTCAGAGGCAACACATTTGTCCCCAGCTTTGGGAAAGTTCAGAGTTTATCCTCTGAGACTTCTACAAGTTCTTTGCAGATAGTGCTGATTAATTTTATTATTTATACACAGATAGCCATAATTATTATTTTTAGATCTGAGCCTTTAACCATTTTTCCAAGAAAATGTGTCCTCTGGCACATTTGGTTTCTCTTCTTTTTTGAGCAGTGACACAGTTAGCCCGTTGCTCTGCCATCCATTAACATCTCACTGGAACTCTGATGGGACTCTGTGTGGGACAGCACTTCTGTGATTTGTTTGCCAGTTCCAAAGGGGAGCTCATTTCCTCACTTAACTGATGCTGTACAGAGTGGGGTTGTTGAAGGTAGTGCAACAGGGAAGTTAAATTTAACCAGAGCACTACAGCCCTTTGCATGTATTTCACAGACACCTAAATGCCTCCCTGCTCTCCGCCACTGCTGCCTGTGCTGACCGCCACTGCCCTCAGCTACAGCCACACCAGGCATGCACAGGAGCAGTGTTGCAATCCCTCATGGTTTAGGAAAGGCAGCTTTTGCTGAAGGCGTGAAGGATTCACTGGGTAGTGCAGATTGCTTCTGGACAGAACCGTACTAACGAGGAGCTGCTGAGACCCTTCTGTGCCCGACGTTTCTCTTCCAACACAACTGTGAGAATGCAAAAGCCTAATTTTCCTGTGAAAGATTCAATAGCTACCCACATCCAAACATTTATACTAATGAACACATTCTCAGAATTTCCTGATTAAAACCATTTTTTCCCCTAACTACATGTTCAAAATGCTCCAGGCTGCAAATGAAAGCATAGCAGGGATTCAAATGAGAGAGATAGGGTGTTACGTAGATATATTGCAAATAAATGTCTTGAGAGAGAGCTGTGCTGAGAGCCAGCCCCTCACATTTTGCTGAACTCCCCATTTTCCATTACACCATTGCACAACTCTGCCCTGAGGAGCAGTAGCAGCTCTGGGCTGAGCCCTGTGAGGCTGGCTCCACTTTGGAGCCATAGGCAGGAATGTTATACAGGTGTCCCTGCATCCTTTGGCACTGGGAAAATGCTACACAAGCCTTTTGTCTCAGTTTGGCTTCAAACTCATCCCTCCTCACCACCACAAAGTGCAGCCCACAGCAGCCCCAGGGACAGGGATGCAGGCAACATTTCCTCAGATGGAGATTTTTACTATCAGTTGACTGTCTGGACTGTGTTCATAAAATGTACTTTTAAGGTTCATCAGACCTAGAATTAAAGCTTAGTTTTATAGGAATGTTTGGTTGTTATACATTTAACTAAGCAGTAGAGGTATCTTTGAGTAGATTTTCAAGCAAACACATGAAACACTTCTATAGTTGAAGAAGAAAATGAAATTAAAGGTGCCAGCAAGAAACATAAGCACAATGAAATTATCAGGGGAAAGAAAGGGCATTTCTGGAGTATCACTCTGCCAGCAGTAAAATGACCATAAATGTAATCAAAGTTTAGAAGCCTACTGTGTCCCAGACTGCACATGAAAATACCACCAAGAGGAACATATTTACAAACAAGAGGAACATACAAGTGCTACAGCAGCTGAGTGTGTGTGTAGCTAAAAGAGTGACATCTGGGTAAATAGCCACGACCTCTGGCATTTGGTTCCAGAGCAGCAAACAAGGTGTGTGCTGATGGTATCTGACTACAAGGTATTTTTATTTCATTCATGCCACAGATAAATTGCACACTGTGTTCTAGTAAATACACCAACATGGTTATGACATTTCCATTTTGCAACAATGTAGTCATGATTGTTAAATAGGAATTATTGGAGCATTTTTCCTTTCAACACAATGTTGCCAGTGTTGATTTTATAACACGCCTTCTTCAGGTATTCTTTTCCTGTTTAGAGAAGGGGAAAAATTGGACTGAATTTGGCTTGAAATCTGCACTGGCTCCTTGATTTGGAAAGATGGCTTTGAGAGACTCAGCAGAGATTACCAGTCTGATTCCATTCATAACACTATACAAACAGGTATCTCAATCCTGAACTGACATCCTCACGGTTGTCCCTAAAGCACTGACAGTCTCCCCTGGGGCCAGGCCTTCAACCCTGAGTGACACTGCTACCACAGTAATCACAGTGATGCATACCTACAATATGTTGCCATGTCCTCTATCACCTCTTTTCATCCTGAAGAATACTCAGATGTGCAGCACCTCCTCAGAACACCAGCCCAGCCAGATGTTTTAATTTATCACTCAAAACAGTGACAACTTCACAAAACATCTACTGATGTCTACAAGCTTCTTTTATTTAGAAACAGAAACGAAACAAAAATTAATGGGTTAATTACCCACGTGACCTGATCTCAAAATTAAATGCAATAAATAGTCCATCAATTTCAGAAAGTTCAGTAGGGTAGTGAGATTTTGTCCTAACCCATGAAGACCAGATGTATAAATGTGCAATGAGTTTGAGTGGGATAAACACCTCCCAGAAAGGCAGCTCTGGAGGGGACACTTACAGTATCCTTCCCACTGACAGGCGCCAAATCCTGGCTCCTCCTTTGAGACCCAGAACGGGAGACAGAGGATGAAGGACAGGGAATGGGGACAAAGGGGGCAAAACATGCTCCATTTCCAGCATACTTACAGCATATACCCACAGAGAAATCTCCCACAGCAAACCTACCTTTTATTGGCTATATACATTAGTGGTAGGATTAGAAAAATCAGCGGGAGAATTGCCAAGATGGCAGATTTCCCTGATGGCAAGGACAGCAGAAAGATATCGCGGGAGGTGCTCTGACTCTGCTCAGCACGTACTGAAACCCCACTAAACTTCCCTAAACCACCAAGTACCCAGGCTCTGCTGCTGTTGAGTTTCCTGTTGATGCAGAAGTTACAGATCTCTCCTGCTGCCTATAGGAACTGTAACTTTATCTTTTAAACACACAGAAAAGAGTCACAACTGTTTTTGTGAAATCATCTAAGTTACAATGTTTACAATGCCACTACAACCTTTAACATAATTTACGTAACATCATCAAGAAATCTGATGGACACATAGTGAACAGTTTAGGAAAACAAAACAGGGTACAAACCATGTTCAAAACATATACTTGGTATTTCTTCAACAACTTGAACCTGGAACTAAAAATCATAAATATGTCAGTATTATTTTCTGATGATCTCTCTAAATGGAAGATAAAGTATCTTTTATTACCATGTAAGTACAACCTTCTAAATTGCCACAACTCAATAATAAATCACATGAACATGTATAAATGTCAGGAAAAGTTGTTTCCAGAATAAATGATGTTTTGCAATTCTTCATTTAGCTATACAATGTTTTCCATTTTTTCTAAATAAAAGTAATGTCTAAACAATATTTTTAGACAATACCAGTTGTACACTGCTTTTCTACAGAATTAATTATAAAATGTAGATTTTAGTGATTTGAAAAAGTGCATGCCTTTCTTTTAGATAGACTTGCAAGAAACTAGGCCCTTGTCCTATTGGGGGACTTCAATCACCCCAGCATCTGCTGGATTTGTAGCACAGTGGGCTGTAGGCAATCCAGAAGAATCCTGGAGTGCATGGAGGATAACTCCCTGAACCAGGTGACAGACTTTGGGATGCTGGTGGGTTAAAGCTGGACATGACTCAACAATGCGCACTTGTGACCCCAGCGCATGAGAGAACAGGAGTGGATTGAAAAGCCCTTCCACATACAACAGAATTTAGTAATGTGTAATATCCCTTGAATCATAAGGGTCACATGAAACATGGTGAGGTCATGCTTGTGACTTCAGCACACCTCACAGAATGCGATTTTTCAGCAGCTCCATTTCCTGTGTGGGGTAGGTAGGAACTGGACAAGGAATGTTGGTGGTCATGAAGAGGGTAAGGCCTGGGAAATGCTCTTGGTTTTTCAGCAGAGCTACTTGGGCCTTGTGACTCACTTAAGGACTATTTTACGGCTTGATACTCTTCCACATTTCTTAAGTATATTCTATATTAAACACGAACTAAAATAGACAGAGAAGCAACTTACCGTAGAAATGTTGAGGGCTGCAAGCTGAAAGTAGAAGAAAAGTATTATGTTCGACCATGCCAAATCCTGCCTACAACTCTGGAGTGTACCTGAGGTCAAGCTAAAATGAGGCTTACAAACTATCACTAAGAAATAAAAAACCCTGCAGAAAATAAGCCTTCTATATCAGCTTTTTGACATGTCTACATGGACCAGCTTCTCAGGTTTTATTTCAGGGCGTGGGAAGCGGCCAGAGCAATAGCCCCTTACAAATGGAACTGTGGGAAGGGTTTAGCTAAGCACCAGAAGCTCTGGGGAAAGAGATGAGAAGGCAGAGACAGGAACCTTGGGTAAGGAGGAGATGTCATTTGGTACAGGAATGTTTTGGGCAACCAAGAGCTGGAGAAGGTAGAGGTGCACTCTTCAGCTGGGCTGGATGCATGGTGAGGGCACTCTGGATTGTAATGTCAGGCTGAGATTAAATGAGACTTAATTTACAGTTGCTTGCTGTTGAACAGAACACAGCTGCCCTACAAAGCCACAGTTTCATTCAACTATGCATCAAAAGGTGGGAGTAATGCTTCTTATAGCTAAAATCAGTGCTCTTGTTTTCCTGTTATTTTTCCTTGTTTGTTTTCACACAGCTTAGGAAAAGCAAGACAGCATCCAGAAATGAGATTGATGACAGATTGTGAAGAACTAGCTCTTTAAACTTGTTTTGTATCTTATTGCATTTTTACTAATGCATTAAGCATTTCTTCACCACACTGATCAATGTGTTACAGCAATGTCCTTATTGGTTATAAAAATCATTCCCACCAATATGACAATCATAAAATAACCAAGACAATGAGATACATAATACAGTTTAGTCTTGAGTCTCACAACTAGTTAGAAAAAATTGGTGAGGCACTACAGACATTCTGCCTTGAAAAAAAAAAATCTTTGTTATTCTTGCCATCCAGTTCAGAGGGTCCCAGAAGCTGATGAAGGGAATAAAGTACAACTGATTAGCTTTCTCCTCCAAACATTAGTCCAAAGTGTCCTCAAATGGAAGCAAAAAGGTCTTGTGTTGTCAAATGCCCTGGGAGAGCAAGAAGCCCGAGCTGCCTGAGAGCAGCTTGTATCTTCTTCAGCCCATTTGTTGCAGCTCCGTGTGACTCGCTCTCTGGGTACTCATAAACTGCTCATTTTATGGAGTTTTATTGAAATATAAGTGTGCATCACCTTTAGGGAACTCATTGTTTTCCTATTTCTGAAACTCTGTCAAGAATAAAATCTGCCCACTGGTCTCTGTCACTCCAGACTGCATGTCTGTGTTATATCTGACACAATGGCAATAAAATAGCGTAGCAGAGTTGTGGGGTCCAAGTTAAGGCTTTGGAAGGGATGTGAGTCATTTCAGGAGGAGTGAGAGGGGCTTTTATATTTCCCAGCAGATAACTGAGGTTCATGGGGAAAGAGAGCAACTTGTTCTTGCATTTGAAAGCCCTCAGGAGGGATTAATGACATCTGGTTGATGTCTGTGCAAATAAAGACACACTTCATGTTGCTGCTGCAATCCCAGGAAATGAGGGAAAGGTGAGTTTTTTGCTCATGTCCAATACAAACTAAATGGGAATTTAATCTACAGGTACTTCTCTCAGAAGTGATCAAAGAAGTAATTGAATTAAGCAGACGAACTGCAGTGGCAAACCCCAAGTCCAAACGTGTCTTGATCAAAGAGCAAGTGCGGATAATACATGAGCTGCAATAAAACTGATTAGGCTGCTGACTGGGAGGAAATTGGTCTTTTTGTTGTTGTTGTTATATTGACCAGATCCTCTAAGTCTATTAATTCCTTGGATCTGTGTTTGGGTAACACCTAGAGCACTGCAGAACCTATTCTTTGAGAAATAACCTCAGTAAAGCCACAGATGCAGCACAGAGAGATAAATGAGGCAGGAACAAAGCCACACAAGTTGGCTTTCTTCTTTTAGAAGTGAGGCAAAAAACTAGTCCTCAGAGGGAAACTTCAGCAGAAAGCCCAAGGGGGTGGTTAGAAGAGGTGCTGCAGTGTAGTGCTACCTGTTTCAGCTAATTGAAAACCCATTTCAGCTAGTTTGCTCTGGTTTTTATTCAGAAATGATTTAGCTTTGATCCTTTGCTTTCCTTTCCTCATATAGCCTAACCACCACCAAAAATGAGTTGTGATCAGTGCAATCTCCACATAGATATTTGACAGAACATGTGACATCCTGAAGACCATCACCAGGTTGAAGTAATTGTTGTCCCACTTCTGCCTGTCTGTGATTCTTTAGCAGTCCTCAGGAGTCCTGCAAACAATATCCAAACTACACAAACACTATGTCACTTTTCCTTCCTGTTTACACAAAAGTATAGATTTGTACAGGTAAACTTAGACCAGCTGAGTACCATGGAAGTGACCACCAGCCAGAGGGAGGAAACATCTGGAGGATAATAATTTTAGCTTCAGCTGCTTTTACTGGGAACAGGAAGAGGCTTTAATGTACTCTCCCAAGAGGCAGAGGTCAGAAACTAGTGTTTGTTGGTGTTTTTTTTAACAGGCATCAGCTTTCTAAGTGGCATGTGCTGCAAGTAACTCTGCAAGACCATGGGTGAATGAAGATCTGAGCAGGAGTGGTTGGATGCTACAGGGCAGAGTGAGGGTCTCTAGTATACAACAGGAGACTATAGAAATGGGGGAGAACTTGGTGCATGCCAGCCACAGACCAGGAATTGCATCCTGCACTCCCTTCTTCCCACTAAAATTTCAGAGGAGCCATTGTAAAAAAATGTGTTTGCCATCAGAGCAAAGTATTTTCAAAAATTCCACAGGGACACAGGAATAAAGGTGTCACTGACTCTCAGCAGAGTTTCCTCCATGCTTTAGAAAACCCAGTCTGCTTGCCTCATGTTCTCATGTGACCTCCATGACTGCACCATCCGAGCACCTCACCGTCTTTCAGACATTAATCTTCCCAGATTCTGCCAAGCAGCCTGGCTGTACCAGCTCTGCTTTACAGCAAGTAATAAATGGCAGTACAGAAACCAAGGGCTAGAGACACAAAAAGACTCAGGCATTCTGCTGCCCAGCACAATGAAATGAGTGCCGGGGGAAGTTTATGTTGGACATTAGGAACAATTTCTTTACATAAAGTGTGATAAGATACTGCCCAGGGAGGTGGTGGAGTCACCATCCCTGGAGATGTTTTAGGAAAGACTGATATGGAACTCAGTGCCATGGTCTAGTTGACAAGGTGGTGTTTGGTTATAGCTTGGACTTGGTGACCTCAGAGGTCTTTTCCTACCTAACTGATTCTTTGATTCTGTGAAATGTAACATGGATCCAGCAGCATGTACAGCCTGGTGCTTTTACAATACACGGGGAGGCTCAGGGATGTACAGGCAACTTCCCTTCTGGTGCCCCACATGGACTGCAATTCATGGGCAGCAGGAGGCACATCCCTGAACCAGGAGGACATCTGACGGTTCTGAAGGCTCATCCCCAGTGTCACTTAAACGTTTCCATACACAGAGTAAGGTCCTTCTGAAGCCATCCCAGCTTCTTGCCACTTTCTTTTGTTAGAAAGCTCCTGATAGATGTCATTTCTTGGGTAACCGGACAATTTCTCATTTCTGACCTTCCTTCATCACCATTTCCTTTCTTCTACTATTAACACTGCCAATTAACCTAAATAGTTATTTTCTCTCACTGTGATTTCAACATATGATTTTTTCATGAAGGTCCTGTTGTCTTCATATCATTAAGCCAAACAAGTCACTCTCAGTCTCCACGTGCAAGATAGACTTCCCATTGCCTTGATCACCCTTAGAGCCTTTCACCACATATGTTTCAGTTTATCTTTTATTAAAACACAGCTGATCAGAGCTGGAACCAGTTTTCTAAACAAAATCATGCACAAAGCCTTGCACAGCAGTGCTAATATTTCCCATCTCCATGGGGAAGATGTTGTCTGTCTCATCCTAAAACTTGAGTAGATCTTTTTAGCTCACATTTTGTTTGCAGCTGTAGCACTCCTGCAGCTGGGCTCAGTGGCTGTGATTGCTCAAGAGGCACAAGAGTCCGGCCTACCTCACACCTCCCTGCTTGTTGCATGTTTAGCAGCTCTGGGATCAACACACTTAACTTCATCCCTACTTCACACTTAACTCTGGGCTTTACCCACTGGGTCTTTTGTGAAAAGTGCTCATGGGCATAATGAAGGAAAGGGAAAGCTACCCCCTCTCTTTTGGCTATCTTGCTTATCAAGAGCCCAAAATAGTGAAAAGGCTCAAACCTGACTCCCCCGAGTCTGAGGCTTTCGCTTGCAGGTGCCAAGGTCTCTGTATATTTTGGGCAGGTTTCATTGAAGAGGACAAGACAGCCAAGACAGTCAGCCTTGCTTGCTTTTGGTTTTTCATTAGCCAGTGTTATCAGAGACTTCTGACTAATTAGGAAATAGCAAAGGACAGTCTTGTGCTTCTGAAGTGCATATGGTCTGACACTCAGAGCAATTTCTAGAGCAGAGAGGCAATTACTCCAAGGAATACAAATGCAATGCAATAAGAAAAAGTTCCCTGGAGCTCCCCACCCCTGCTGCATCCACCTGGCTGGGCAATTAGTCTTTTTTCTCATTAATATAATTTTCTATGGCAGCCCATAGTCCAGTTTTTAATACCTGTCATAACCTTCTGGAATATGTATACAAGCACTTCATGAAGCTTTAAAAACAAAACTAAGAAAAGGGCTGTACAGCAACAGGAACATCGAAGCTGCTGCGGTGTCTGGTGCCAGCCTTCCTGTGCTTCTGGGGTTAAAAGAAAACAAATATAAACCCAGCAGAGCACAAAGTAAAAAGTAATGAACATACCAAGGTATGCTTTGATAAAACTATCAAGCAAGCATGCTGTAAATGTTCAGCTTAGTTCTTCATGTAAGAAACTTCTAACACTGAGAAGTGTCTTTGATCTGAACAAGGGAACAAGTGTCTTTGATATGGAAAAAAATAAGGGTGCTTAGAGAGATATATATCCTGTGCCTCTTGCATAATTACAGAAACGTAACCAAAATGGAGTTCTTTGGTGAGCTACAGGCATCTTTGATGGGATTTGCATAACAAAGTGGCTGGACAGACTCTGGAAAGGTGTGGGCCAGAAGCTTACTGCACTTATGAAGAGATGTATTGTGATGTCCAAACTGCAATCAGCATTTTGGAAATAAGATGTCTACCTCTAAACAGAGGTGATTATGCAGAAAACAAATTTAGAACTTGAAATCTGTCCAAGTTTTATGCCATAGCATTTTTTACCCACATTCCTAGCATTGCTTTGGAATGACAATTGAATTGTTCACTCGCCTAGTGAACAGACACACTTCAGATGAACTGTTTGAAATGCTCTGTGAAGGAACCACATGCCTTATATTTCTAGAACAGCAGTACACAAGAACATCTCATGACCGACTGCATCAAAGTTTCATTTAGGAAAAACCAGATCCGATCTCTTTCTATAGGTAAAAGTTTTGGCAAGGCTTTCTGTTCTGTCTGTCTGCTGGGTGAAATACTGAATTTGTCAACTAGAGCTGTAGAAACTGAACCCAGAGAGATCACCAGTACTGCTTTTTCCACTGGTCTTCCCATGTGGACTGCAGGCTTAACATGGTTGTTACTGTTATTAGAGATTTCAGCCAGAAGATGTGATATACTGCTACCTACACAAACAGGAGGAAAACATTAGCACAACAGTGACCTTCCCCTGCAAGTCAATGAGCATCAAGAGCAATGGAAAACACCCGATCCATCAGCCATGCTGGTGTCCCAATCCATGAGCACCACACGGCTATTAGTGACTGAGAAATAGTGTCACATGCTTGAATTACTGTGTCATGGTGGCCTTCAGTAACACCCTGTAAAAGGTCCTCAGAAACTTTTCCCCAAACTCTCAGGAATGTGACAGAGGCAGTTTGTCCTCAGCCAGGCTCCAAGCAAACACAGCACATCGTAAAAATCCACAGTCCATAACTTGCTGCATCCCATTTGGTTACAGATGCAGACGCAGCCATGTGCACACATCTGGGCATGGGTGTGTGACAGCTGCCACCTCTCCAGATATTGCTCTGGGACATTAAGTTCTGCTTGCAGTAGGCAGTGGCTTCATGGGAAAGGAAAGTAGCTGGAGCTGAAAGCAGCAAAAACAACCTGGTTTTGCAACGCTCATCACCACTTCCAGTGTCCCACCGTAAGTGTAGTAAATAGATGAAAGGAAAGAAAGGGAACAGCCCAAGGTTCCCACGTTCCTTAATATTGATGGCCACCAGATTCACGGAAGCAGAGATGCAAGTGGTATGAATTAAACTCGCAAGTGTTACTCATTTTTCTGGGTGTAAAATCTCCTATTTTTTAATTCAAATATGGAGGGAATCAGCAACACAGTACATGCAAAATAAATTAGTGGTTCATTCCCAGACCCAGCAGGCCATAACTCTGCCTGCCCAGTTCTTGTTTCTATCTGGTTTTGGTCTCCATGACTCATAAACCCAGCAGATGATTTCTCCAAAACCTCAGACACTGATCCTTTCATCTACTTCTTCCCAGCTGATATCAGCTCATTTAGGTCTTTGCTAATGTGTTGTTGACACAATGCTCTTGGTCATCCCTGACTTGTCTTCCCAAACATTTTCTGGACCCCTGGTGGCCATAGGGCCCTGCCAGCTTTCCACTTCAGTATCTCCCTGATCTAATGAGTTTTCCTACCATAGCTTATTGGCTGTGGCCCAGCTCTCTCAGACATTTCCAGACCCATAATCTAGTATGTATGTTCTCTCCACTCTTATTCCCTGTCAACACCATGAGAATATGTGAATGACTTTAACTCTTACCACCCATATTTGTTTTTCACCAGGAAGAACAATATGTCATTGCTTTACTGTTTTACCTGTTGAAGGGGTTTTGCCAGCTTCTCTCCTTGATCTTTCTTCCGGCGTTTCCATTGTTGTCATATCAGTACAGGCTCACCAAAGAAACAAAATTTCTCAGCACTACTGGCCTTAACTGTCTCCCACAGTAAAGCTGAGCAGCAGTCGAGCTGCACCTGCTGTTTTTCTCCAGTGAAAAGCAAACAAAAATTATCCAGGCCTTCCTGCCCTTCCTGCCATGTCAGATGCTGTTTGGCACTTCTGCCTGCTTGCCAGGAGAAGGTGCTATAAGGTCTCCTCAGAGCCTTCTCGTCTCCAGGCTGAACAATCTCTCAGATGGTTTTCATAGGAGAGGTGCTGCAGTCCTGTGAGTATCTTCATGGCCCTCCTCTGGACTCGTTCCAACAAGCCCATATCCTTCTTATGTTGACACCCCAGAGCTGGAGGCAGCACTCCAGGTGGGGCCTCACCAGAGAGGAGCAGAGGAGCAGAGTCACCTCCGTCATCCTGATGGCCACATTGCTTTTGATACAGGGCAGGGTACAGCTGACATTTAGAGCTGCAAGTGCACATTGCTGGCTCATGTTGAGCTTCAGTGTGCCAGGTGGCCAAGAAGGCCAATGGCATCCTGGTTGGTATCAGCAATGGCCAGCAGGACCAGGGCACTGATTGTCTGCCTGTGCTCAGCACTGGTGAGGGCACAACTCAAAATCCTGTGTTTAGTTTTGTGCCCCTCACTACAAGAAAGGCATTGAAGGGCTGGAGAATGTCCAGAGGAGGGCAATGGCGCTGGTGATGGGTCTGGTACACAAGTAAGGAATGGCTGAGGGAGCTGGGGGTGTTTAGTCTGGAGGAAAAGAGCATCAGGGGAGATCTCACTTTCCACAACTCCCTGAAAGGAGGTTGTAGCCAGGTGAAGGTCAGTCTCCTCTCCCAAGTAACAACCAAAAGGACAAGAGGAAATGGCCTCAGGTTGTGCCAGGGGAGATTCAAGTTGGATGTTAGGAAAAATGTATTCACCAGAAGGGTGGGCCAGACATTGGAACAAGTTTCCCAGGGAAGTGATGGAATCACCATCACTAAAAGTGTTCAAAAAATGTGCGGATGTGGCACCTGGAGTCATGGTTTAGTGCTAACGTGTCGGTGTTGGGTTAATGGTTGGACTTGGTGATCTTAGCGGTCTTTTCCAACATTAGCACTTCTATGATTCTCATCAAGCAACATCCCCAAGTCCTTTTTCTCAGAGCTATGCTCAATGCATTCTCTGCCCAGCCTCTATTTTTGGCCTTACACATATGCAGGACCTTGCACTTGGCCTTTTTGAACTTTGCGAGGTTGACATGGGCCCACCTTTCAGGCGTCTCAAGGTCCCTCTGGATGACACACCTTCCCTCAAGCAAATCAACATCACCACAGAGCTTGGTGTTGTTGGCAAACCTGCTGAGGCTGCACTCAATCCCAGTGCCCCCACTGCCAACAGAGATGTTAAACAGCGCTGATCCCAGTACTGATTCCGCAGGAACACCATTCACTGTTGGTCTCCACAAATTAAGCAGGTAGCCAAGGTATTCCCAGTTATTATTATTGTAGTTAGCCTCTGGCCTGGCCAAGCCACAGCCTCCCCACTGCAGAAGATGCCCCTCTGGGCCTGACCATGGTGTTGTTAACTTGCGCCACATTCCCACACTCACAATTTTGCCCAAAGTGGGTCTGAAGAGAAAAACTGGCATGTTTTGTACAGGATAGTTCACCCCAGCAAACACTTGCAGTAAGGATTATGCCTGGAAAACCTTTCATTTTTTTGTTTTACCTTTCATTTATTGGTTTTTTCAGTTTGTATCAAAACGCAAAGGGGGATTATGGGAGAACACAGTAAAAAATAATACTTAAAAAAATTTCAGCATGGAAAGGTTGCTACATGTTTCTGGCACAGGGGTCTGAATTAGAAAACTTCAAATATGTAAACACACCCAAAATGCTACAAAAGATGAGGCCAATCATATCTGCCACATGACTGACTTTATTATAACTGGAAGCCATATAGGTACTGAACACAGATTTTTTTAATACTTTCAGATATTTTGTGAGCTTCAGAAGGAAATTCTTGGCATAAATACTGCTTGAAAAAGGACTTTTCAGCAAATGTATTAACCTGACAGGATATGCCAAAATGAAAAATCCATCTATCCATAGATTTCCTGTATCTTTTGGCATGTTCATACAATAGAAGAAATTTTAGGGTGTTTAATTATGATTATTATTTTGGAAGCTCAGTAGTGCACTTGAGACTTTAATCCTGGTAGCTCAATTGTGCAGTCAAATCACTGACTTGTGTACTACTTGCAAAATGGAAAACTTACAAAGGGCTTGACAAAGGTTATTTCTCTTTGGAAAGTCACGAAGGTGCCAGTAGGTTTGGGTTCAGGTGGCAGCCTACAGCTTTCCCTTGGGGACATGGAAAACAAGGAACCAGCTCTGATTTTCACCCTGGAACCCTTCCTGCTCCAGGAAAGGCAGCCGGGGCAGGAAGAGGCTGAGGCTCCCTTGGGGCTGAGCGATGAGCAAGCTCCCCTGGGCTGAGCATCCTCATCAGATCCCATCCCACCCCATCCCCACCATTGCTTCCAGAGCTGACACACTGCAAACTCCCCTGGCTGGGCTGGTGGCACTGGTTTCCTCTGGTGTGTGACAGGCTATGCCCAAAGTTTCATTTCTCAGCAGGCCCCGCTCAGTGCAGTGGTAATAACATGTTTGCTGCAGGATGTAAAAATAGAAATGTATGGATGTGGTCATCCTTCCCTGAAAGCCTGGACAGTGTTGCTGAGGGAATGGCT
Organism: Pomatostomus ruficeps; assembly: GCA_013400735.1. Taxonomy (NCBI): domain Eukaryota; kingdom Metazoa; phylum Chordata; class Aves; order Passeriformes; family Timaliidae; genus Pomatostomus; species Pomatostomus ruficeps. The sequence goes on along the minus strand of VYZT01019820.1, from coordinate 27,687 downwards.
AAACAGGCAAGCTAACCCCTATCACACTTTCTTGGATGTTTTTCATCATCTCTAGCTATACCTGTGCTGCAGACTGGAGGTGGCCAAGTCTGAGCTGTGGGGTTGAGAAAAAATAAATCAAGGATTTGTTTATACAGGTTTTTCTGTTAAAGAAATTGTGTCAATTCAGAAATCTTACATCTTCATGGAAGTATTTTTAGCTACCATTGCTACAAACCCTGCCTTAAGTCTCTGGAGCTAAAACCAGATCTTAGCAAACAAACTAAAGCATAATCCCTCTTTTTCAATACACCTACCTGGGTGAGTTTCTGGCACATAGCACACTAGCAGAAAATCAGCACTTTTCACTCAGGTGTTTTTTGTTGGTTTGGGTTTTTTTGCCCACACAAGTAAAAGGAAGAGAACAAAAAAAACTTTTAGGAAAGAAAAAAAAAAAAGACAGGGGAAAAAAAAAAGGGGGGGGGTGTTTTGTTCAAGTACATACAACAGAAATTAAGCAATTTTCCTTCTTTTAATCAGAGACCTGTTTATCAAGTCCACTTTAGAGAACTGATTTAGTACATTGCTGGCCAGAGTTTTAGATGTTCTCTACATGAAACACCAGAGATGCCTCTTGGTTGTTTTCTCCTTTCCAACAGGAAGGCAAGGAAAACAACAATATGCAAGGATAGGGGAAGTAAAGGAATTAAGCTGAACTTTGGTAATTCATGCAGATTCCATTACAGAAAAAAATATGGTCAGTCTAATAGCATATATAGGCTGAGTATATAGAATAAAGGCATATAGCAGTATACAATGTTTACAGACAATACTGGGGCAAACTTCAACCAGAAATGCAAGTGATGAGGTAGTTTTCAAGGTGATGGTGCTGACAGTGCTGAGGGAGAAGCTCCTCAGCTGTTCCCTGGTGTTCCTGTGCTTTTCCCTGAGAGGACTGCTGGCTGAGGGAGTAGGTGAGGATCTCATCCTGCTCATTGCATGTGTCACAACATTCCGGTGGAATTGCACCCATAACAGCATGTAATCCAGGGACTGCAGTTTGGACTGCATGATAGCTTTTTTTTCCCAGCTCTGTGGCAAAGCAGAGCTGCTCCTGGCACCATGGCATGGTGTTGTCTGCCTGTTCAGTGCAAGGCCCTACCTGTTAGCCACCCAAACAAGAGATGCTACAGGCACAGCTGTGTCTCTGCTCATGAAAGACATTCCTGGTGTGACAGTAACACTCTGGGCAAGTTGACAGCACTCCAGTCCCAGCCTTTCAAATCCCTGAGCACACCACCACCACCTTTGTGGAGGTTTGCATTCTTCCGTGGCCTGGAAGCTCTTCCCAGAGCTGGGGCCCCTGTACTCTTGTGGCATTTTCTTTGGCCAGTTTATTTCCATGTGGGCTTGCAACCCAAAAAGCCAACTGTATCCTGGGCTACCTCCAAAGCAGTGTGACCAGCAGGCTGAGGGAGGGGATTCTGCCACTCTGCTCTGCTCTTGTGAGACCCCCCACTTCTGGGGTCCCCAGCACAGGAAACACATGGACCCATTGGAGTGAGTCCAGAGAAAGGCCACAAAGATGATGAAAGGGCTGGAGCACATCTATGAAAACAGGCTGAGAGAGCTGGACTTGCTCAGCCTGAAGATAAGACTCCAGGGATACCTTATAGCAGCCTTCTATGACCTAAAGCAGGCAACAAGAAAGCTAGAGAGGAATTTTTTTACAAGGGCATGTAGTGATAGGACAAGGGGGAATGGCTTTAAACTGAAAGAAGGCAAATTTAGATTAGATAATAGGAAGAAATTCTCTGCCCTGAGGTTGGTGAGGCAATGGGACAGGTTGGCAGAGAGGTGGTAGATGGGCCAGTCCTGGAAGTGTTCACGGCCAGGTTGGATGGGGCCCTAAACAACCTGACCTAGTTGAAGGTGTTCCCCTCCATGGCAGGCGGGTTGGACTTATGACCTTTAAAGGTCCCTCCCAATCCAAACTGTTCTTGGATTCTATGATTCATGCTTAACCTCCCAGGCCTGGGAGGTCCTGCATCAAATTCCAACAGTTTTCAGGTCTAGGAGAAACCAGACCTAGTCCCATGGTCCATTTGTCCACCTCACAGCCATCATCACTGGGCTCTCAGTGTTTTGAAGATAACAGGACAAAAAGGTTTCCAGGACTTTCTCCTCCCATTTATATTGCCTGAAACAATGTTTTTCTCCAGATACCCGCATATTTCAGCAGCCAAAAGGCAGAGCTGTGTTTACACTGGGACTAAGGGGAGCAGAACAAGGAGAAAAACAGAGCAGTCTTGCAGACAGAAGTCCATAAGGAAGACACAGGGATGGGTAAGCCACAGTATGCTCAGGGATCCGCCTGCAGCTGCTGTGCTGTGAATGCCTCTCTGCCTGGTGCTGGCTCCGATGGCTCTCAGACGGGCAACAGAGGAACCGTGACTGGCACTTTGGAGTAGGATAATTATAATCTGGGCTCTGCAAGTGTGGGTTAGCGCTCACTGAAATAAACTGCTCAAATCTATGATGAATATCAACATTGTAGGCACAAGGGGCAAGGCAGTAAATTGTAGTAGGATGAAATACCTACATTTAATTATGTGAAATTATATAGAATTTGAGAGTTTTTCTGATACATGGTATTTAAAGCTACGTCTGAGTGCACTTACTTCCTTGTCTGAATAAAGCAGCTTTTGTTGCAAGATGTGGGCTTGCTTTGTAGTTTACAATTTATAGTCTTCACCACATTTTGTCACTTTCTTATTTCTTAACTGAGAGGTTTCTGAACATCTCATTTCAAATAATGGAACACAGCTCAAGTGCTGCACTATATACAGCCTCCTAAAAATGCATAAGCAGTGTTCTGTTGATTTTTATCCACCAAGATACTCATACTTGAGTATGCTCTTCACAGAAGTGTATATGTAACACATGCATGCACAGACAGTAGTCATTGCCTAAAATTCATGCACTTGTACACCAGATGGATGGGGCCAACCCCACTGGTTTTCATTGCAAGTAAATTTTGGTTAAACCAATCAGGAGCATTAAATAGCCCCAGACCAGCCCAGCTGAGCTCACTCTTAGTGTCCATGGTTGAACCCTGCTTTGGGACACCGCCTCGGGAGCTCTGTGCCACACTCTCGCCATGGTGGAGCTTGCAAATTACAAAGTAAGGAGCATCCATCTCGAGGCAGAGGGACACCTAATCGTTTCCAGTGTGGGCAGAGGAAACAACCAGCTGGGGAAGCTGAAAGGGTTTCCACCCACACAGTTCAGCGGTCCTGGAAATAAAAGAGGGTTTATGTGCAAACAGGAGCCTGGAATATTCCTGCCTGATGGGCTTGGCATGCAGGATTGTGCACAGAGTGAGCTTACAGCTGCAGGCCAGTAAGGATGCACAGAATGGCAACAGAGAGACTGAAACTTTGTTCAGCCTCAGTGAGCACAACATTTAGCTGGTGGTGGTGACCCAGACCTGAACCACTTACTCACATGCAAAAACACACGGGAACATTTCTGATCCAGAGTTCCTGCCAGCACACAGCCCTCAGCACCCTCCCTGAGCTGCAGGGTTGTCCTGAGTGGTGGTCAGTCCTGCACAAGCCCTATTGCTGCATTGGCTGGCAGGGCCAGGGCCTGGTGATGAGGCAGCAAGCACGGATGTTCTCCAGGTGTACAGGACACAGGACAGTGCAGTCATGGCTTTATTTCTCAGTGTTGTGGTTTAAATCCAGCTGGCAACTAAGAATCACACAGCCACTCACTCACTCCTCCCCTCCACCTCCCCAGTGGCAAGGAGATCAAGGAAGAAAAAGTTAAAGCTTGTAGGTTGAAGTAAGAAGAGCTTAATAATTGAAAAAAATAAAAATAATTATAATAATTACAATAACAATAACAGTATTGGAAAGGAGAGAAAGAGATAAAACCCAAGAAGAACAAGTGAGGCACAACACACTTGGTCACCAGCTGCTAACTGATGACCAGTCCATCCCAAGCAGCAATCCTCCCGGCCAACTGCCCCAGTTTATATACTGGGAATGGCATTCTAGGGTATGAAATATCCCTTTGGCCATTTGGGGTCAGCTGTTCTGGCCCTGCTTCCTGCCAGCTTCTCGTTTGTCTCCTCACAGGCAGAGCATGACAAACTGGAAAGTCCTTGAATTAAGGTAAGCACTACTAAGCAAAACCCAAAACATCAGGGTGTTACCAACATTATTTTCATACTAAATTCAAAACACAGAACTGTACCAGCTACTAGGTAAAGAAAATTAACTCCATCCCAGCTAAAACCAGGACACTCAGATATAGTATCAGGTCTCTATGTTCCCTGGCAGTGAAGAGGATTGTTCACAGACATAACTCACCTCATTGCAAGGGACTATAGCAACTCTTACCTAGCAGATTTTTTCAGCATAGCATCAGAATTAATGGAAGGATTAAAGAGCTTCATAAACAATAAAAGAGCAAATATCACTTGAATTTAACTATTTCCCCTGGCTGAAAAACAAGCAAATGAATCCAAAGAACCTGATTAGAAGATGGCCCCATATTTAATACTTAGTTGAAGGATCTTGAGATTTCATCTATGGATATAAACACATGTTACCAGCACAGTGGAAGGAAATGACTGTAACCTAAGGATTGCTTGTCCTTAAAAATAAAATTAATTAAATTCATTGGGAAAGATACTTTACATTTCAATCTCATGGAGCCAGATTTATTCAAGAGCAGTTTCACTAATTTCATTGTGTATATAAATACAGACACCACAAACATCAGTTTGCTTTTGCAGCTATGCTCCACCGAGACAATTTTAACTATTAACAACTTGAACATCCTCCTTCCCAAAACATTAGGATGAATGCAGGCAGTTGCTGTGCTGCCACAGAACAGCTTTGCAAGAGCTGAAGCAGATGAAGCTGAGGGGAGCGAGCTGGTGCGGCAACAACAGAAACCCAGACAAATCTGCACAGGGCCTCCCTTAAACCACAGTGCTATGGCAGCCGGAGGCTCAGGTAGCGAGACTGACAGCAAAATGCTCAGCAATTTCACTGCTTGTAATACAAGATGAATCACACGTTCTTCGTTGAAAGCCAATTAGATAAAGTGTCATCTCCCAAAGGCTCGAGCTGTGTGTATCACAATGCCCGGATCACTGCCTGAGTGGGTGTTTCACAGCCTGAGCAGTGAATTGCTGTAAGTCACCAAAACTGCCTCCACCTGCGGGAGGAGCAACAAGAACAAATGCTGAGGGGTGGGACATGATGGCTGCAGGCAGCACAGGTAGGTAGAGACACACAGACTGTGATGTCCAGGCTGGCTCTCCCTCCCAAGGGACTGAGGTGGGCACTGGCAGTGGAGTGGGAAGCCTGGGATCACTGGTTGAGGGCAGGCAGGACTATGCCACCACTACAAAATGCCTAACACCTCTTCTCCCTCTCACTCTTCATCACCCAGCAGCAGCAGCAACCGCCACTGCTGTGGTACTTCCTCCATGACCTCCCCCAGCCCAGCCACTCGCCTGGGGCAGTGACATCTCCCCACGCCCAGGAACTGTGGGTTGGTTGTGGCATGGGGCCAAGCCAGGAAGGGAAGGACCAAGGAGGAGGCCAGGGCTTCAGACCAGCTCTGCTTGGCAAAGCTGTTCAACACCCACTTGCCTTTGCTTCAGTGACCTCTAGTAGCACACTAAATGAAGAAAACTAGTTTGGTTTCATTACAATATAGTGTGACAAAAATCACTTCAAAAATTTAAAAGTGTTGTAGTTGAAGGAGTAACTAGGTTGTTGACAAAAAGAGAGGCGGGAATCTTTACTGAAAAGATGGGTGGGGGGACTGAGTTATGATTATTCTAACCTTCTCCTTAGTCCTTTTTGTTCTTCATATATAAACATTTGAATGCCAACCTGCTCACACTTTCCTTCCCAAGCTAAATTCTGTTTTGTGAATAAACCACAGGACCAGTAGGTTACCACGAGATGCCATGAAACCATCAGAGCTGCGCTTGAACAAGGCTGCACTTTGTTCCTCCACTGCCTCACTGCTTTCTTGAGAAGCATCTTTGAAAATCCCCGAGGCCAAGCCTGTATGCATTAGAACGTTATCATCACAGCAGAGATGATCTTTCTGGGTTTGTGGGATAAACAATTACCCCAAAACACTCTAATATGTGACACACACCTCTCAAGCATCTTCTGTTTTGACTTGAGGCACTATCTGCAGCAGGCTGGATGGTAGAAAAAGTATAGGCACTATGTTACATCCATGGGTCCTGCTGGAGGCACCTTCCCTGCATCTCCTGCACAAACCATCCCAACATTTTAAACATATCTAGGTTTGCTCCTTCCTTCAAACTCCTAGACTAGCAAATAAAGAGTGTGAGACAGCCAAGAGGCATGTGGAACACTGTGCACTGCAAATGCAGGCAGGCTTGTAGTCACACAGTGCCTGTCAGGTCCCAGGTCATCACTGAAAAACAATCTCTCTCTAATATCTCCCCTGTGCAGCTGCCACTGAGACGTGCCGGGATGTGCTGCCCCAGACCAGCCAGAGCCCGTCCCCAGCTCACCGACAGGAGCAGTCCCGCTATCACAGCTCTCACAGGGGCAGGGTTCTGCAACCTCTGCTGCCCTCGCCCCCAGCCGAACGAAAGGCACCTGGGTCCCGGCACAGCTCCGCACACCCACAGCGTCCTTTGCCAGCCGGCGAGGGCTGCCTCGAGCACAGCTGACACTGGGACGGCAGCAGAGGGGAAGGGGCTGCACCGGCTTTACCATCCGCAGAGCCCTGGGAAGCCAAGAAAACCACATCTGTGCACAGGGGCCTCTCCCTGACCCACAGGGGCATGGACGGAGACGGCAGTGCAGACTGCTCTTCCCCCCGCCCCCGCACTTTCACTAACTTCTTCACCCTCTAGGTTACCCTGGGAATGGCAGGATAAGTCTGGGTCAAGCACAAACAGCCCAAATTCATAGTGAGAGCTAACCAGAAAGGCTTTATCTGGAGGGGGAACAACTGTGCTTGTCTGTGCTGCTCCATCACCCAGGCTAAGGGGGGTGGCCAGCAGTCTGTCACTATACATAATCTCCATACTATCAGCACTGTTTTCAGCACAAATCCAAAAGAGAGCTCCATACTAGCCAATGTGAAGAAAATTAAAACTACCCCAGCCAAAACCTGCACAGGTGAAAAGACTGGAAGGAAAGCATCTGCGTGCAGCCCGGGTCGCTTACCTCAGAACTGCTGGAGACTGCTCAAGCGTGGAACTAGCACTGGCTCAGGCAGGGCAGAGCTCACCAACACTACAAGAAGAGAGCAACCCCAGGCGTCACAAATTCAGACAATTTCTCTTTTCAGCAAGTACTCAGCTGCAAGCAGAGTGCAAGTAAACAGGAATGATTTAATTACCATATAAAAGTAATTAATTACACACAGGAATCAACAGGGACGCCTTCTGAGACACTGGTGGCACATTACTGTCAGTTGTGGAACAGTTAGCCACAGACCTACATGAGCAAGACCAGACACTAGTTTCTGCTCTTAAGAGTAGCAGAATTATTTTGGCAGACAAAAATATGGTTTAAAAACATCACCAAAGGCCATAAAGCAATTTCAAAGCAAGAAACATAAAACCAAGGCTGAGGCTGCATCAGTGTTGCCCTTGCAAAATGAAAATAGGCAACTGATCAAATTAATTGGCATTGTTCTTCAAGAGGTTTAGTTCTTTCTGTTAGGGGGCTGGGGATGACTAACATGATCTTAAGTATGGATTAGGCCAATGCTGCTTGTAGCAGCCGGACTGAGGGACAGACCATCTTCTCCCAGCTTCTTGCACCACTTAGACCATGTCCCCAGCACCCACATAACACTTCACGTGCTTCCTCTCCACGTTCTTTCCCTTCTGCCAAAAGCATGGAATGGGTAATTTTATCTGAAGTTAAGTATCTAATGCCTGTGTTTGGGCTGTAATCCCATGACAGCCAAAGCCACTGGAGAATTAGATCCTGCAGTCTGCACACTTAGCAGATGACTTTGTGCATGGTGGAAGATGTACCTGAGTAGCAGGTGTGACTGAGGACTGATGGGAGACCTGAACCTTTCCAGCCAAGCAGCCGAGGGCCAGGCAAGACACCTTAACAGCACCTAATGCGGCACCATGCAGAGACAACCGGGAAGTCCATGGAGTCAGTTCAGCCTGCAGAATGAGCCAAATTACCTTAAAGGAATTTAGTACCAGCTCAACTGCTCTGCTCAGCCATACACACCTAGATCTTGACACATTTAGGTGGCTTCATCCTGAGCTGAATCCCACACAGAGCCTACAGGAAAGCAAGGGGACTCATCTCCCATTAACTCACCGATGTTGCTCGTGGCTGTGCTGAAATTGAACCAGGTCCTGCCCACGTTATCTTCAGATATTCATCAGAAACCCTGTGACTCATGGCAACCAACTCCAGCCAGGTAACAGTTCCAAGGCTGGGGTTTTGCTCTAAATTATTCACCTTGAGGAACTAAGAGTCCAGTGCAGCACCAGCCCATCACCTAGGAGACGATACTTTCTTTCACATTCGTCATGTACCCCACCTCATGTACTTACTGAAGATTTGAGCAATTTATTTGGAAAATCAAGGAATGTATCAACCTCAGTGCTGGCATTTTATGCAAGGTCACAGAAAAACAGTCAGACATCAGTTATCCAAAGCTCCAGAAAACAAAGGGCTCCATTTAGATGCCTGAACGCCAGCATCTATGCTATTTGAGAGGCCCTAAGGCACCCAAGATACACATGGGGTTGGTAGATACTACACAGGACCTATGGAAGCAGCAGGGGAGACATGGAGACCATGCAGGATACCCCAGGGTGTCTTGAATGGTATTTGATGCCAAAGCATAAGCAACCAAACTAACTTCTAAAAATCTTGTTTATACTGAAGTCAGCTGTAGCTCTCCCATATCTAATGAACGTGTATCTTGCAGAGCAGCTAAGCTGAAAAAGAGCTACAAAAGAATTGCATCCTTATTTCAGGTCTGCTGAAATCTGGCAGAGCTTACAGACTGTGTCAGCTTATTTTGTTATGAACATATAATGCTCACTGAACCCCATGAGCTGCTGTGATAACAATCTCTGCCAGCTTGCTGAATGGATTCCTTTCAGTTGCTGCCTCTGAAGTTATATGGCTAGAACAGAGCTTCTGCAGTATACCAGTGCACCGGGAACACCAGGTTTTAGCTACAGGAGCAAGAAAGCTGTCTGGAAAGATTAATGGGCTCAGAATTGATTATCAGACCATAGGTGCAGAAGGTCGTTGTGTCAAGGCTTCTGGCTACTGCAGTGAGAATGTACTACTGGCTAATCCTCTTATAAACACATGCACTTCCACGAGGAAGAATACTTCTAATGATTTAAATCCAATTTTTATATAATCAGTGCACTGTTTATTACAGTGAGGTTGTTATGGCACTGCAGTCTTAACTGAGCTAGATGACAGGATACAAGTCTTTCATCTGCAGTTAATAAATCTGGGGTCCCATGAAGGCTGTGTATGTCTTTCATAGAATCATGGAATAATTTAGTTTGGAAGAGACCTCTAGGATCACCTGAGTTCAAGCATTAACCCGGCACTATCAAGTCCAGCACTAAACCATGTCCCTAATGTCAAATCTACACATCTTTTAAAAACCTCCAGGCATGGTGACTCCCCTACTTCCCCAGGCAGCCTGTTCCAATACTTGACAACCCTTTTGGTAAAGATCTCAGGACCCAGCACTAAACTTTGTACCATCAGTATTTCCTGCAATTAGTGTTAAATGAGCATGACTAGATAGATTACTAATTTTCTGGACGATCAGCAAGGAGTAGTGACACGACTTTTCCTTTAGGAGTTACTTAAGAGTGAAACAATCCTTGCCCAGGTTAAATCTGAGAATATCTAATTAAGAGACATAAGTGGTTAAAAAACAGAAAATATGAGTTGTCTTTGGATTTTATTATTAAGAAACTTCGTAAGAAACAGTTATTTGTATGTACCAGCATACACCTTCCTGTCCAATTTAGCACTGTAAGTCACTTTTTCATAACACACACTTGAAACAGCCTCCATCCTTGAGCACAGTAGTTACATGAGTGAATACTGCCATCTAGGCAGGCTTTTGGGAGCAGCACCCACTTAGAACATTATCCATCTTAGTCAGGGAAAAATATTCTATTACCTAAAACAGAGGAGAAAGGAACAAATTTTTATACTACTAAAATGGACACAACACCAGTCACCAAAAATACAAAACCTGCCCCTCAACCAAACCGTAGCAGTCCACATTAAGAGCAAATATTTTCTACATGTTTATTAAGAAATATATTACTCCATATTTCAATACAGGCAACTTGAACTTAAGCTTTGCACTGAATTAGAAATCACTTTTATCTATGAAAACTGTAAATACAAAGTATATTGTATTAAGGCTATCAATTACCAAAGTACATTTTACGAAGGCAGTACTAAAATTGCATCTGTTTTTTATGCTTTGAAATACAGTAACAGTACATTTTTAGAAGACAGTTAGTAAAATACCTGTTGATGTTCTACAAAGACAGAAATAATTTTTTAACCATTTTTCTTCATATGACCAAAACAGCTTCCATCCAGTGCAAAAAAATATAAAATGTGTAATGAATCTATCTTATTTGAAACAATAAACAAGTTCTATACATGGCATTTACAGGAGACTTACAAGAATTGACAGCAATCTCTTTTTGATTGGACACGTTAAGAACTACCTTCATTATCCGTTGTGGGTTTCTTTAGGGAGTGCACAAACTATGAACACAGAATCTTACACAAAATGGTAGGACCTGAAAACATAACAATTTAGCACTTTCCATAGATCCACTGACATTCACAGTGCAGTTATCCTGCTCAGCTTCCTCCCTGGTGTGCCTCAGCTGTCACCCTGAGGACTGTCCTGAGCAGGTTTGCGTACAAGGTATTCTTCTTTCTCTCAGAAAGACCCCCCTGAATAATCAGAAATGTGATTATCTGGCTACTGGCATCCCCCCCCCCAACCCCCCCCCCCCACACTTCTTCCCCCATTTGGTAAGAAGCAATGCAGCATGAGACTGATTTGCACAGAGAGCAAAGCAGGCAAAAAGATTAGGAACTGCTTTATGCACATCTGCTTAGTAGCAGACACATTCCATTTCTAGAGGGAAGGATACTGCAGTAAAGATGTACGCATTAAGCCTCTCACTTATAGCAAAAAAGCAAAAACTCTCTCCTCCCTTCTCAAGAAAAATGGACTTCCCCTTGCAGAAAAGGAAATCAGTATTAGGGACTATTTTGCATGAAGCCACTCAAGTGAAACACAAATGCCACCAGTTAAAGCAGGTCTCCATCACACAAGTTGGTCTGGCTGTCTAAGGTTTATTTTGTTGAAAATACAGTCACATTCAAAGAACTTCTTTGGGTTTTTCCAAAACAATAGCAAAACTAAGAGAACATGAGCATAATGTTTTATTGAATAAAATTCTGCTTCTAATATTTACAGTGAAGTCTAGATGTACCTTAGTGAAGCATGGCAATGTGCAATATTCATACAACATCTGGAATATCTTTAAATACATCTGAACTACTTACTATAACAATCACCTGCCCATCACTGATTTCATAATTAAGGAAAATCTGAACTTGCTGAAGAATAGCCAAGATTAATATTAAAGATAGCTGAGTTAAAAGAAAAGTCTGCTATGTAAATTCCAAACCCAAAAGACCTGATTAAAGTGTCAAGAGTTTTGAAGGCAGCTTCTGTATTTCCCTGTTGTTCTTCTCTCTGCAGAAAAAGATGACAAAATAAATTATAAATCTGAAGACTGAAACTAATATCTGCACATTAAACAGACAAGCACACTCCAGGGTAATATTATTTCTTAAATTCATAATGTCTTAACTTCAAGGTATATGAGCTAAGACAAATTACTACCAATTACTTATTCATTTTGTATCAAATACTATATTACATCTTTAAACCTGCCAGGGTAGACCCACAGAAATTAGAAATGCTGCAAATGATACCTAGAGTCAACACACTACTAATTATTGCCATTTATGCAAAAATATTTAGGAGGAACTGTCTTCCCTCCCACTCAAGAATGTTAATCAAATATTTGTGTTTAATCAAAAATCACAACTTTTTCTACTAGATATACTATCATTCTACTATTACAGAGAAGAAGGCTCTTGTAAAGAAATTATAGTCAACACCTTTCCTGTTTACAGGGATTTTTTTGAAGATAATTTCATTATCGATCTTGCATGAATTTTCTGCAAGGTCTGAATGCAAGTATAGACTTGCAGCAGCCATACTAACAGTCTAACTCATAGCTCTAGTAGAAGGGAATCTTATATGTGAACTACTCACTGGTTGTAAATAAGACATGATTCACTGGCCACTTGCATGATTTTTGTCATCCAGCAGGAAAAGGTTATAAACGAGGAATATTGTGCCCTACTCAAGCCTCTGGAGGTTGTTTATTCTAATGGGTTATAGTCAGCACATTATTAAGCAGGCAGTCTAGCCTGCCACATTTGTGATCTATGTATTGAAAAAACCTGGTTGTTAGTCTCAGGTTAAAAAGATCTTGCACAGTCTCTCATGTCTTATTTATCAAACGGGGAGGAATTACAGTTTTCCTGTGCTCAAGCTAACCTGCCCTGCTGATTAGCTAGGAATGCAAGGAAGACACAGTTACTAACTGAAGTACCTCCCAGGTCCCTTCCTGTTTCCCAGCACAACCAATTTCAAATGCATACTTGGAAAGAAAAACAAATTTGTATCAACCCCCCATGATCCCCTAGCATCACCTAACCTTTAAGCACCAAGATTAAACTTCTCAAAAATAGTTCTGCAATGAAGTTCAGTGTGGTAACTTTGCATTTTTAGGGACTAAGTTTGTAACAGAAACAATGGCTCTCCATAAACACACAAACTCTCATGGAGGCAAACTGTAACCAAGGAACAGCTTTAAAATTCAGAATTTGACAAGAAAACAATATATGCAAATGTGGTAGTAAAAGCTGCAAAAGATAACAGAAAAGCACTTAATTATCTGCCATTTCTATGCTACAGTCACCCCTCAATATATTTGTGAACAAGAGTCTATTTTATAAAATTTGACACTATTTTTTTCCATTTCCTGGCTATCTTCTGTTTCTTCTTTTAGGGTTTTTTTGCCCTCCCCAAACAAACAGTCAGGCACTGTTCCATTTACCCAGGAAATGTATATCCATCCTAATCTCACTACTTTTTTTATCTCTGTTTTCCAACTACAGAGAGTTATCTGGAACACAGCTGCCTACCTGGAAGCTATTTCTCTTATAGCTAACATACCTACAAATTTTAATAACTGAAAAGCTGCTGAAAGATAAAGACTTTGTTCTTGCCTGTCTCATTGGTGAGGTATACAGGACATATTAACAAACACTGTCTTTGAACAGGAAGTCCATCTGTACTGACAATCTCAAGATAAGTAACAACCCCTGTGTGAGATGGTGTCAACACAGGTTGAATAAAACTAAATGTACATTAAGATAATAATGCTAACTTTAGAAATTATTAACTGCAGCATCCAGCTTTTTTTTACTCTTCCAGTTCTCTCTCCCCTATCCCCGGGAAATGAGAGTGGCTGTGTGGGGCTGAGTTCCCCGCTGGGGTTAACCCACAACACCAGCTTGACCTTTTCTGTAACTCAAAAGCCAACCCTACACCACCCTTCACCACGGGGAACTCCCAGCTCCTCTGTCTCTCCAGCAGTAGGACAAGAAGGGGCCTGACTTCTCTAAAATCCAGAAGGACTGACTGTGCTCAAATCCACACAAACTGTAAAACCATTTCTTAGAACTACACAGGAGATGGTTTGGAACACATAACCTCATCACTCAGTACCAATGGCAAGTAACAAATACTACAAGGAGTACAAAAAGAAGCAAATGTAAAGCAATCCTTCCATTTCAACAAAAATGGGCTATCTTACAGGCAAACTCTGTGGAGTTCATGGCAGAATGGAAATCAATTGCAACTGCTGTGTCAAGTATATAAGACCAATGTGTAGCACACAGAAAAATAAGGGAATACTCACCTGAAATGTGCCTTACAACAAGGCACATTAATATTCTCTCATAGAAAAACACAGAAAAACTTTGAGCAGCTCATTCTGTGACACTAATATCTAGTCACACTGTTGTGGTTTGACTTTGGCTAAGTGCCAGGTACTTACGGCAGTCGCTTGTTCCCTCCCCTGCCACAGCTGGGCAGATGAGGGAAGGAGAGGGGAGAAAAATAATTTAGGGAATTAACTCAAAGGTCTATGAGTTGAGATAAGGAACCGGGAGAAAACGCTTTAAGGACAAACCAGGCCCAGCTTAAGTTGCAAAGTGAAATTTATTACTACCTGAGTTAGAAGGAGGATATGAGAAATAAACTAAACCTTTAAAAGACACCCTTCTTTTCACTCCCCACCCCTCCCTCCTTCTTACTAACAGTGCAAGAGGGGCAGGGTGTGGGGGTTCAGCTTAGTCTACTTCTAAGATCTTCTTCTTCTGCTTAGGGAGAGGAGTTTTTTCCTCTGCTTTTGCCATGGGGTCCCTCTCACGAGAGACAGTTTTCTGTGAACTTCTATGGCGTGGGTTTTTTACTTGTCTATGGGATGTAGTCTTCTAAGGACAAACTGCTCTAGCATGGAAGCAGGGGGCCCTTCTATCTCTAACCGGGTCTTTTACTTGGACTGCAGCTTCTTCCGACATCCACCCGCTCCAGCGCGGTCACTTTTTCTACAAACTGCGGGACTTTATCTCAGTTTCTGTTTCTCACTGGGCTGCACCTGCTAGGGCTTCTTCTGGCATCTACGGCTCCTGCTATGGCTTCTTCTGGCATCCATGGCTGCTGCAGCTTTCAACATCTCCCCGCTGTAATGTTGGTACCTCACCCACGGACTGCGGGTGGCTCTGCATCCCCTGTGGATCCCATGGACTGCAGGGGGGACACCCCACCTCACCATGGGCTCACCACGGTCTGCAGAGGAATCGCAGCTCCAGAGCCTGGGGCACCTCCTCCCCCTCTTTCTCTACTGACTTTGGTGCCTTTATGTTGTTTTCTTTTACATGTTCTCACATTTTCTTCTTTAACTAAAAGCAGCTGCGTGCTCATTTTGTTTTGATTTTTCCTTAAATATGTCATCACAGAGGCATAACCAACCTTTCTAATTGGCCCAAACATGCCCAGTGGCATGTCCATCATTTTCAGAGCCATCAGAGATTGGCTCTGCTGGAAATGGTGAAGAATTCTAGAAGCTTCTCACAGGAGCCATCTTTATGCTCCCCTCCCTACTACTAAAACCACAACACACACAAACCAAAATGTGATGCTAAGGGCCTCAACATCTGGATGTTTTGTTAGACAAACCAGAAAGCAGTGTTTTCTGTATATTGACACTGTTTTTCAGACAAGTCCTAATTAACCTGCTCCTTGATATGCTAAATCAACATTTTCAGCTGACCAATAACCTCCTCTGATATTTGTGTGTGGTCCAGACCACATGAGATATATAAGTATCAATGCAGATGACTTTTCCATGTTTTAGACCAGGTTTAGTGCGGACTTCCAGTGTGGAAACTGGATTGTGTGCAAATTCAATGCAATCTCAGAACCCATTTTTTCAGCTCATACCTCCCTCACTTTACCATCCTATACAGGAACAGGGGGTTGACTAAGCCGCTGAAACACCAAATGTCCTCAGTTTGTCTCCCTTTTCTTACAGAGGTAACAATATTTGGCCCTTTGGTTGCCTCTGAAAAGGAACAGATCAGAGGCTACCTAGCATGACCCAGTAACTCACCTAAACGAACAGATACAACCAAGCCATTCTCTTTAGAAAAGATTCCCTGACTTTATTACAGAGGTGCCAAACGAAAAACGAAAATAAGTCATTAATGAGCTTACTTCAGCCCAAATAAAAGGCAAGGACAACTGTCATAAAACAGAGAGCATTGACTACATATTCTACAAAAAAGATGACAGGTCAGAAAACATCTTCAGTTTTAATTCCAAGGAAATGAGGTGCATTAAGAACTGCACCACCAGCCAGGCAAGGGAGGGGATTGTCCTGCTCTGCTCTGCACTGGGATGGCCTTACCTCGAGTGCTGGGGGCAGTTTTGGGCACCACAATGTAAAAAAGACATTAAACTCTTCGAGAGTGTCCAAAGGAGGGCACTGAGAATGGTGAAGGGCCTTGAGGGGAAGCCGTGTGAGGAGCGACTGAGGGCACTTGGTCTGTTCAGCCTGGAGAAGAGGAGACTGAGGGGAGACCTCATTGCAGTTACAACTTCCTCCTGAGGGGAAGAGGAGGGGCAGGCACTGATCTCTTCACTCTCGTGATAAGGCAGGACTCAAGGAAACAGCATGAAGCTGAGTCAGGGGAGATTTAGGTTGGATATCAGGGAAAGGTTTTTCACCTGGAAGGTGGTTGGGCACTGGAACAGGCTCCTTGGAGAAGTTATCCCAGCACCAAGCCTGACAGAGTTCAAGAAGCATTTGGACAACATTCTCAGGCACATGACTGGATTCTTGGGGTGTCTTCCACAGGGCCAGGAATTGGACTCAATGATCCTGATGGGTCCCTTCCAATTCAGCACATTCTGTGATGCTATGAAATGCTCTGGTATGTCAGTAACAAGCAATTTTTGAGAGAACTACATCATTTTTTGGAGACACTGCCTCACTGGTAGTGATCCCATTTCTCATACAGGGACTCCACTATCAGCTGTTGAGGGAAACAAAACAGAGTGGAATGCCAAAAACTTTCCTGAAACTAACTATGCATATAAAGGAAATTAACATTATGGTATCGGCAACCTTCTATCTATGGCTCTAAATTAAATTCACAGTTTAATGTAGAGGTAAAATGGACAGAAGATGGCACCCCTAATAAAGAGCCCACCTTGGCCCTCCTGTCTTTGGTGTCAACAGCTAAAAATCCTCTGCTGCCCACTACAGATTCACCTAATTCCAAAGGAAAACAGGCCTGTTGTTTTCTTCATTTCCCATGTACAAGATCCATCAAGACTGGATCTCAAAAACTAGGTTACTTTATTCAATTAAAGGAAGCAGAGAATACATTTTAAACTGTTAAACTTTGGTCATTAGACATCAGAAGTTCTCTCACAGCCATGCACAATCCTATATCCTGCTCAGCCACCCCACAGTCAAATGCTACTTAGTAAAATATTATAATGAAACAAAAGACGTTACAGACTGTGAATAACAGACACAGAAATATATATTACTTCACAGTCTTCCTACACTGCAGACAGTCATCCTCAAGCATGATCAAATTACATTGAAGACCACAAAGTAAGATTATTTTTAGAATAAATATTGAATATTAGCACTTCAACAGAACTGTAAGACACTACAGATGCTTCATGTATTTTCAAAGGTTTGTGTATGTTTACAATACAGAGCAATATTCAGGGTAAATTGGGTGTTACTCGTTACAGAATTACAGGCCACCCTGCGGAGAGACAAATTATAAAATTTAACACTGTGATGTGCCTATGAAGTAACTCTTGAGTATTCTAATAGAGATGAAAACATATTCTCTGCATAAGTATTCCCTTCATCCTTCACTTTATATTCTTTTCATTTCTCAGGATTCAAGACATTTAGTTTTCAGATTGATTAAGCAAGGTAATTAATTTTCAACACTGACTTCAATGGCAGTACTCGAAAATATTCAGATCTTTAAGATTTAAGATCAATCTTTAAGATTGAAGGCCCAAAGCCATAAGAGGCAATTGTTATTATAAATAACTAACTAAATGAACGAGTAGTACTATAGCCCCAAACCTTGCAGTTATCCTTCCAGAATCCTTACACGTAACCTGTCAGTATAAGATGTTATTTCTCACCTGCATTACTGCTCAGTAGTTAATCATTTTTCTAAGAGCATCATAGCATTTCCATTTGTCTGGGATGTAGAAAGGCTCAAAGATGTGAGGGAAGGGAGTGTCATAGCCACATACTCTTGAAATAGGAGCTTCTAAATTCAAAAAGCATTCCTCCTGTTAACAGAAATACAGAATAAATGTTAGTGAGGTCATTATTTTCAGGAGTCTTGCATCACAAATTGAGGTCAAAAGAACTTTGCCAGACTGACAGTCCTGGAAACTCAGAACTTCTATTTATATCACTGAATAAGTAGTCAGGACCAGAATAGTGCTTGCTTTTGCCCAAAGGTCCTTTTTAAAATAACAACTTGTATTAATGTTATTTTCATTCCCTACATGTGTGCTGCATTTAATCACAGGTAGCTTATATTCAGTACATCTGCTATACATCCAGATAACTGCTGCCAAGAAACAAATATTTTAGAAACAAAGGAGTAAGAGTCTCTTTCCTGTACCACTTTTAAACATATAGAAAAATTATATAATCTAAGGGTGTATATTATTTGTTGGATACAGGAACATCATATTCAAACTTCTTTGAACTCTTAGATTATTAAGGCTCTGTCTAAGCATTAAACAGTTACGAAAATTAAGTAGATTTGCTTATCTCCAACCTTTAAGTCAAATCCATGCTCTACTCAAAACCCCCACAACTTGTGTTCTACTTGGAGATCAGATTTGATAAAGACTGTGAGAGTTTCATTACTTGACCTGGATTGGCACAAAATATTACAAATACCACATTAATTTTAAAGTAACTTGTAAATATGTAACACTATCAGCCTTAATAACCAAATAAATAGTAGGGGTTTCAATCTTCTTACTCTCAAGTACTAGAATGCTGGCATGGACCACAAAAATCTGCAAGAAGTAGATGCAGAAATAACAGCCAGGCTAAACTGATGTTCATGCTAATTATCAGCTCCCTTTCTCCCCATATTTTTAGTATCAGCATCTGCTTTCCGAAGCAGACAAATGAAGTGATAAAACATGTCTCCTCCTGGTCACTCCTTTATGGAGTGCAGCAGCTGAGACAACCTGGCCAAGTTCCCCTCTACTGGGTTCAGCAAAATGGAAGATGAAGTATTATCTACCAGTCCTTTTCCACCAGGCCCACAAGGAAAATAGTTAAAAAGCTATGCTTTTCTACAAAAGGGTGCTAAGTGTTTTCTCAGACTGACGAACTGTTTTGAATGCACATTGCCTTGCAGTCCATGGCAGCCGAACTCTACTCCCTGTGCTTTCTATACATCACGATATTTGGCAGTATAGAAGGCACTGCTAACACAGTGAGATCACAGCCTTTCACTCCAGCTTTGCGAAGTGGGTTTTTCTGCACAATAAATGGAAGCAAAAGGTCCAAGAAGTTGTGTGACTGCACACAGTATCAATCACACTTAATAGTGAATTAATTCACTGAGAAAACTTCACAGTCTGAGTAGATCTAGGGTAAAATATATATGCAAACAATATAAATATTTTTGAGCTACATTTCCAGGCACTCTTTTCTTCGTAAAGCAAGATTCACATTAGTACAAAATCCTGGACGGCAGAGTGTAATAAACCCTTTATCTGTCCACGAGGTAGATCACGATGTCCTACTCCAACCCGCTGGCAGGGGTAATTTTGATACTAAACAGACCTTGATTCCCATGTTGTGACTGACCAATAAGACAAGGCAGTAGTTTTTGGCCCATCCCAAAACTCACTGCCTAATTCACCTGTCAGGTTGCATTACCACAAAACATGCAAGTATATTCTAGACCCACAGCCTCCCCATCCTGCACTGCTGTTTTCAAGTACCCAACACAGACCACTGTCTAGGAGACACACTGTTTAAACAAACTGGTTATCTTTCAAGGAAAGACCTTAGAAAAAAAGCTTTAAAGTTAAGTGGTTTTGGAAGCAAAGTACTAGGCATGGGATTTCTGATTCAGCATAAAATGTTTTAGACTCGGTTTTGAAAGTCTGTATGAAAAAATCATACTCATTTAGCAGAATATCCGTAACTTCCGAAACTCAATTTAAGTAAAAAATTATTGTTTCCTTAGAAAAATAAATGCTTACAAAAGCAAAAAATATAGTTATTAGTTCAATATATCTGAATTTTTTAATGTAAAAAAAAGCAAACAAAACAATAAATTGCTGTCCTTCTTCCTCTGCTTCCTAACTGCAGAGGCCAATTTCTGGCCTCAGTTATTCAATATGACCTTTGCCTATTTTCCTTCATTTGCCTGATTTTCACTCAAAGCTTCCTGGAAAATACATTATTATATTAGTGTATAAAGGCATTATAATTGGTCATATAATTCTATCTCAATATCTGATGCTTAATACACACTTGGTAAGACTTTTCAAAACAACTTAAGAGCACAGGTCCCAGTAAAAATGTGTTCTTGAAACTCACAGCAGTCAGTCATATACATCACACACACAACACTTTAAAAGAATCACATGCCTTGATTTTTAGAATAGGAGCTAAAACCAAGGACTTGCTGGATGTCACATAATTATACATGAAATGGATCCTCCAGTACTTGATACATTCAATCTATTTTCCCAGATTACAATATTCTAGTATGCTAATATAGAAAACTTTATCCAAGTTTATTTTAGCTTTATTTAAAAGTACATTCTATCAGAGAATTTTATCAGAGATTCAGGTACTCATTGCTAAATCAGAGTTCTAAGTGAAAAATCCATAAAAATGTTCAAGTGAGAACTACAGACATTTATAGAGAATACAGTTGTACAAAAAGGATAAAATAAGAAAACAAGTCCAGTATTGGGCATTACTGAAAGAAAACATTATTCATCCGTCTGCAATGTATGGAAAAATAAAGCAATCTCATCTGCCATTTGGAGGAAGTGCTTTTAGGCATCTGGCCGAGAAGAAAATAGTTAAAAGAGTTTTTGTGCTCCAGCCTGTCCTTCCTCTGGAGGGCATCTCTACAATTCCACAGTCATGGTTAATATGCAAACACTTTGGTAAGTAAGTACAGGTAAATGAGACTATTTAATGCACAGCCAGCAAATCAGACAAATTCAAACTCGTCTTTCCCCCTATAATAGTTGTACTTTCCTCCGTATGTTTTGGATCTATTTAATTTTTCCCTTCTAGCTGGCATGGATTAAAATCAGTAAACAGGATCTTTTTTTAATATATTTTTCATTTCTACTGGTGCATAGAATACTTTCTAAGTGAGAAAGCTTTCCCTTAAAAATAAATTATTTCTGCAACATTTTATGTCCTCGGGGTCTCTCCCATACTATTCTTAACTTGCAACACTAGAAGTACCCCAAAATATTCACAGCTACTAGAATGTCAGATGACTACTACATGAGACCACTGAGTTTACAATTTCTTTTTCAGTACAGGAATTTACTTTCTGAAGGATGATAAACAAAAAGTTTATATTAAATACTGATATGAAAACAAAGAGTTGGGTAGAATTTTTGATATTTATTTTGGTATTATAGCTATTATAATAAAAAGAAGACTAAACATAAAGTCCATTACACAAGGCAAACTGTAGGAAGATTTTTCATGCAAGAGTACTCATTTTTTTGCTGACAATAACTACAAAATTTAGACTCAAAATTCATGTGACAGGTTGCAAAGATTTAATTAAATTGTGGTCAGTTCTGTCAACTAGAACTCTGAATTTTGCCATCTCATCTGTAGATTATAAAATTTTAAAAACTACATATATAATTGAAGAACTTTTCAGAGGGAAAGCTTATTCCATCAGAGTTTCACTTTCTGTTCTGGATTTTTATTCAGATTTACTTATGCTGTTGCCATAAACTGAAGTTTGGGGTTTAAACAGTTCAGAAAATTTATTTCAGAT
The DNA here is from genome assembly GCA_013400735.1 of Pomatostomus ruficeps. Lineage (NCBI taxonomy): Eukaryota > Metazoa > Chordata > Aves > Passeriformes > Timaliidae > Pomatostomus > Pomatostomus ruficeps. The sequence goes on along the minus strand of VYZT01019820.1, from coordinate 5,848 downwards.
CACTGTGTTGATAATTGTTACATCTATATTATCTATTACTTCCCCATATGGTTTTTAAACTGTGAATTACCTAGTATTGTAAAAATAAGATGAAACCTACTATAGGTTAATAATGAACATGACAATCTCATTTTCAATAAAATCTATTTTTTAACTCATAGCTTAGATAGATTTTCAAAAGAACTTTTCCAAAGAGGTTGTCAATCTAGCCCCATTTTATAAAAGGTGGATTTCATGCAATAAAGCTGACACTAAATAAAAATTAAAGGTCTTTTTCTTTGGTTTCTGCTTAAAAATAATGTCTAATTTGAAAAATTTACTATCAATAACAGAAAACTCAGGCATCTGCAGTTTTCATATGTTTCTCAGTTGTAGTACAGTACTTTCGTTTACAGCTGCAAGCATCAAATGCTACTTATTTCAAACATAATTTGCTTTGACAACATATGTATGTCACATTCCTGTGAACTTCTATGCACTACATAAGTACTATACAATATACCCACGAGACACTTTCACGTTGAGATATGTGTAGAATGAGATATACATATATTATTTCTTTAGAGGAACTGTTTTTTTCCAACAGGTTAGCCCATTTCCTTTTAAAATACTTTTATAAATCTTTTCCTGATAGTTAAAACAGTGACACAATTTTTCCTCAGGGAACTCTGCAGTTATATGTTGTAAACTTTTAACTTCTATCAAATATTTTTGTCTTTTTCAAATCACTAGTTACAACTTAGCACAGAATAGCAATGATCCATTTTATTTGCTACCAATTCTTTGAATTTATGGAATTAATATCTTGTCAAATACAGAAAAATAGTTCACTGCTAAAATAATTTCTCTTGTGATTGCCAAAACAGATCATATTTTTACTTACAAAATACTTCAGTAATTATAAAAGAAGAAAGTGAAAAAGCAAGAAGAATTTAGGGGGGAAAAAAGCCTGTTCTGTGTAATTCATTTACCTGCTACCATTAAAAAGCAATTTATTGCAAATATTGTCTTGACTATAATAAATCACATAAAACAGTATTTATAGATTAAATCAAATTTACTTTATAAAAGATAAAGTATTATAACATAAAATGAACAATTCATACACAGGCTTGAAGACTGCCTTTGAATTTCATTTCAGCCAGCTTCAAAAATGAATAAAACAATCTTTAATAACCTAATACACAACTGCTATGGTCTGTTAAATTTTCCTTATCAAGTTAACAACAGAACCACTCCAACAAACATTCACAGCAAGAGCATTAACTTGAAGCTGTTGGAATTAGAGCCTTGGTCAGTGGCTTAGTTATCTTGGTGGCAGAATTGCACAAAGAAATCAGTACCATGTTCCCAAGGTATTTACAATACAAAACAAACAAAAAACTGAACAAACATACAAAACAAAAACAAACAAGAAACACAAACCAAAAAACCTCAAAACTTTATGTCAGACAGATTATCTTTTCAACAAGAAGGAAAATTCATAAAAGGTAGTTTTTATTTCTTGACAACCTATCCTACGTTTTAGGCAAAAAGGTAAAGACTGTATGAAAATATTACACCATTTAAATTCCCTCTGGTAGAATCTGGGACTAGAATTGAAATATATTCCATTCCGAAGAACACACAGACAGGAATTAAGTACTTCCCAGTAAATGTATAATTTGCAGTGTTTGGGGTATGAGGTGCAGCAGCCAGCACAATTCTTCTCCACAGGATAAATGGCACAAGACAGATACACTGAAGAGGATGCAGCATAACTTCCAAGTTATGGAATATGCTACTTTAAGTGAACCATAAGAATGTCTTTTGGTAAGTCAGGTTTTTGATCATTAATTGAAATCCACTAGATGATCACTTCCCACCTTTCTGCTACAAGTACTAGAAATACTATTTTTTTCCTAGGCAATTATTGCTACCCCATAGCTGAAACAATCTAATCCTAAATTGCATATGCTGTATGTTAGATATGCAGAATATGACAAAATTATTCAAACAGAAGTTCCTCTGTATAGCAGCAAACCACCTTACAGCAAATTCACTACAAATTATGTTATTCTATAGGATATTCCACATTTTCTGCGCACCTTCTTAAGTGGCAATTACAAATATTTGTACCGGGACCTATATGTTTTCTAAAAGCATGCCCAAAGCCCCAGAGCTAGAATGATTTCCCAGGCCCATGAGTATCCGAACGTTCTTGCTTTATTTAGCTGCTTGGCATTACTAACTCGTGTGTTCAGTAAACGCTCCTGCAAGCTGCTCCACATACGGTAACATGGCTGGATAATCCAAGGGAAATCAACGGAGCTAAAGTGCCCGAGTAAAATTATTCTTACGTGAAAATGTTTGCAGATCACAGGTCATTTTTCTGCATGAATGAGCAGTTGTTCTGCACAACAAACATTTGTTAAGCTTTTCAGTAAAGATTAACCTATTTCTAATTACTTCTTACCTTTTAATAACAAAGCTGGAAAAATGCTACCAATATAATCAGGCTTTAGACTTTTTGATCATCATTTATCACCTACCATTCTAATTACTTATTTAAGTATTTTGTAAAAACATCTCCTGGTTAAGCTCAGCATGCCAAAAGTGACTGGAAGGATTTGCTGCTAAGAGTTTTAATAGTGAGTGGTATTTTTATTTTTACAGCTGTTGAGGCAGCTGAGAGATTCTTGCAAAGACAGCCTTGTCAGTCTACGTATCTGGCACTGTAAAATTCTCATAGAAGTACTTCACTCAACACACACTAATGAACTTCAAAGGAAATGCAATTTCAGCTGCTGTTACTAAACAATTTAAACCAGCACATTTCCCTTTTTATATCAAAGCATTTGAATTTTGGGACAGTGCAGTGAGAATGATGCTGTCACTGTGGTTGTCACCAAATCCTTCCCCAGGGCAGACCCACAGCTTGGCCAGGCAGCCAGGGACAGACAAGTCCAGAGGAACTATCCTGTCCTCCCATTAAAAGGTTGGGGCTTACCTAATATCTTTCCAGAAATTTTTACATGATCACCTTTGCAAAACAGGCTCAGAGTAGAGGAGATTTTTAGATTACTTGACACAAAGATAAAAGGAATTTTATAGTGTATTCTTAAAACCAAGCTGTCATTTTACTTTTAAATTTAATTTATCAGAAGTTGCTTGATGGTCCAAGCCCTCAGGTAGAAGAATTCTAGCGAAAAACTTCAAGTGAATAATAAATATTCTCTCATATAAAGGCAAAATTAACAGTTAAGAAAGCTGACTGGTGAGAATGGAGAGGTAATTTTTATTCTACAGAAAAAGTGTAAGAAGTTGAAGAAAAATGTAATGAGGTTTTAATATAAAGATTTATGCCAAAAAGCACTCAAAACCACTAAATTAATTATATTAGAGACTGAGCTTTTGGATACATGCTAACCTAAAAAGCATGAAATAATTATTTTACCAAATTTCTTACAGTACTTAGCTTTCCTTCTTTCCTAGAAAGATGCAATTTTTTATAGTTTTGATCATTCTTCACTTCATTTCCTAAATTACTATTCAAACAGGCTACATTGATAATCCAGTTTAATGAAAAATTGCCAACAAAACAAACAAAAACAAGACCTCTAAGAAAATAAGAAATGGATACTTCATTAGTTTTTTGCAGCTATAGTCAATGTAACTCTGTTACAAAAGACAAAAATACGTGCTGCAAATGAAACAGTTTTATTTTAAAATGTTTAGTAAGACCATAAACAGTTAGCATTACATCTCTTAATTTAAAAACTGGTCCAAAAATGAAGGCAAAGAATAACATATTTCAGAGGCTATGGAATTCAGAGTTTCATTTATGCCAGAACAAACAGTTCAAAATTATTGCCCCGATTTTGAAGAGTCAATGAAATGCATGTATAAAAACAAATGCGTGGGACCTGTGACGTATCCAGCAATATTACACAGAAACACAGATAGCAGAATTAATTATTTTTACACAAGAGAGAAAAATAACAGTAGATGTTAAATGTATATTTTAGGAGTCTCACTTAAGTTTTCATTGGATTAAGCCCCAATATTTAACTTGGTCCATGTTTTAGAACCGATTGTTTAAATAAATTTCATACTTAAAATGGTTATGTGAACTTTACTTTTATACTAAATCATTTACACAATTTTAATTTTTACTCTCCACTACTGAATTTACTGCTTTAAAGTCAAAACTAAAAATCTTTTACAAAAGCTAACCTATGTCTTCCACCAATATTATCAATGAAGAAGCAAAGTAAAATACCTACACAGCTGCCTTACTTACTGTGAAGCACCTCTCCTAATTTTCTTCTCTGCAGTTTGTTAGTATTCAACATACAATTGCCATAAATGAAATGTAAAAATAATTGTAAAAAGAAAATTGCAATACAATTCAAACTGAGATTTTCTTTTCCCTCTGTGTCTGCTAGACAGTATAAAAACTGTTTGCCTCATCTAAATACTTGAGAGAAATTCTCAGTTCATTCAGTAACCAAAATTTTTGCAGATCTCAATCCATCAGAAGACTAGATATCTCTAACAAATGGCATTCAATAGCATAATACATAAAATCACAATACCATAGATATAAAATAGAACTATAGTACAAATGGACATTAATTTACTATTTACAAGGTCTGATTTTATTAAGCTAACTATTAAACAGCAATCCTACTTCACATCTGCCCTGAAAAAAAAAAAAAAACAAAACCACCAGTACTGCAGGATTGTATTAATGCAGGATTGTTTGAAAATTAGTGTTCCCTATGTCATATTATTTTTTCCAATATTCAACATAATTCTTGAAGCACATTGGGCTTCTTGTTTCATCCTGTATCCAACACTGTAATTGTACAGTAGCACAGACTCTAGCCTCTTGCAATCACAGAGACTGTGATACGTGACATACAACAGGAAGCATGAAGAGAGAACCCAGAATGTAGAATTCTGTGAAAGTCTGAGCTTTTATTTAGGTCCATTTCCTTTGCTAGTGGCCAAACTCACTATTACTTGAATCAGATTTCCAGTCACCTAAAGCCACTAGTGATGTCAGAATTCAGGGATTAGACATTGATGTGCTCTTCCAGCTGGGCAACCACAAAATCAGAGCACATTTTTAACAGTTATCTGCTCATGGAAATTCCTGTGCCCACCAGCCCATACATCTGATTTCCTCTTAGTAAATGAGACCACCAGGCCATGCACAGCTGAAGTTGGGGCTTTTCCCCCCAACTTCTGAGAAAGTGTAAGGACACAAAACTTGGCAAGGTCTCAGAACTGAAGTCCTGTCTCTGCCATCACAGAAGGCCACAGTTTCCATCACAAATTGATCTTATTTGACTGTATTGGACTCTGCTATGGTGAAAATGCTGTAATGTGGTTACTGGGTTTTTTATCTACACTCCTTCTCTATGACAAGACATCTTGAAACCCTTTTTCTAATTTCAAGCTATTCATTTCAATTTCATTCATATATAACTTCTCCCCAGTATTACTTCAGCAACACTGTTCTGCTGGTTACCTTTGCTTGTTTTTCCAGTAAATTTATAAACAGGACCTATATTCCTTTAGTCTTCTTTTTGATAGTGGGAAGAAGGCAGGCACCATTAGGCTGTTTTCATAGAGGAGGCTCTCCACAGCTTCTGATGACCCTAGCAGATCCTGACTCACATCATGTGGTTTCAATACTTTTTTTAAAAAAACTAGTTCATGACACCACTGTCTTCTACAACAAAATAAGTCCTTACTAATTCTACCATAAGGGCCTCTCCAAACACACTTGTCTTATTATCCAGCTGCAGGATACACAATTGAGCTGAAGGCAACTGATACGCCAGCTCTTCCTCTTTTG
>VYZT01019816.1:0-18304 GCA_013400735.1 Pomatostomus ruficeps | reverse complement strand
TCTATTTTTTTTTAATATCTGTGCATTACCATACCCATACTGGCTGAAATGAACCTTTGGGCAGTTACATCTGTCTGTATTAAATTTCTCTTGAATTATTATTATTATTTTATGCACTCAGCTCCCTCGTGACAACGTGCAACCACTGCCGTGGCGCCAGGACGGGGCTGGAGCGCGGGGAAACGCGGAGCAGGTGCGCGGGCGAGGAGGGCAAACGGGATNTTAAACTCCGAGGAAGGAGCTGCTGCTCTGATCAGAACCCTCCGAAATCAATTCAAATAGCGGAGGCAGCCGGGGAGCTCTTGATGACTGAATTAAGATTTTGACATTTCTTTGCACACTCACTGGAACTACGTTATTAGCCAGGATCTAACAGCCTTCTGCTCCGCCGTGGGATGGCGGGAGAGTGGAAAGAAAATGAAAATAAAATAAAATAAAATAAAATAAAATAGAATAAAATAAAAATAAAATAAAAATAAAAATAAAATCACAGTAGATGCTTTCCTATCCTGACAGCATTCTTCCCACAAGGAGATGCTCCCCTAGAAGGAACTGTTTGAGGAAAGCAAAAAATCCAGACTGCTGCTGAATTTATTTTTTTTTTTCAATATGAATAGGGGAATTTAAGAAAGCCATTTGTGTGCTGTTGTCGTCACCGAGATGGGAATTCCGGCGTGGGACAAACGAGGAACTCTCAGGAGAGAAGCAGCACCTCAGCCTCTTAATTTTCCTTGATCACAGCACTTTGTGGGAAAGGATCTCTCAGCAAAGGCTTGAGACAATTAATTAGGGAGCACCCTGGAGTGCGAACGCCAGAGCATTACTGTCACTTGAAGCCAGGCTTTATTAATCTCTCCAATTTCTGCTAGGCAAGGTTACACAAACCATGTTTGATATTATACATATTTGCTTTGGGTCTTTCTTCTGCGGGGGCATGAGACTTGAACGCAGGGGGATTTTGCAATCTTTAATACTCAGCTGTTAAATATCCCGTCACTCATGACTTTCCCCCGTTTTGCCGTCTGAGCGAGCGCTTCAAACGCCCGAGATAGGGTAGGAATCAAAGGAGAGAAATATTGGGTCATTTTCCACAAAATTCTAATTTTGTTTCGAAGCCCGGTGGGCATTACCAAGCTGATGACAACAGAGCTGCAAAGAGTTTGATGTTTAAAGCGTCTGCACTGAAAAAAGGCAGAAAAATAAAGAGACTTTTGGTCTGGATGTCTGAGCTTTTCAGAGGGGAGGTTGACGAGCTGGGCTATAGGGTAAACCAAGATGTGCCAAGCACCACGGGGCCCGGAGCCAAGGAAGGGATAATTTCAGGCAAGACCCAGGCTCCCAAGCCAAAACCACTGGCCTGAAAGCTTTTCTCAGAAGGTTTGCTGTTCCCATCACCGCCGGGATGAATTTTAACTCGTTATTGATCAAGGGAATTTGAAAATCAATTTTAATTAAATGAGAGATTTCTATCACGGCTCGTTCCGCGTGGAAGTCACACAGACAACGTATAAATATATGGGGGCAGATCATGCAGAGTAGATTTGTAGCAGTTAGTTCCTAACCAGGTGAGGAAGAACCCAAAGTTACATCTGAAAGCAGATTTGTTGTAGTGAATTATCTACACTACCTGTCTATCCCCCCTCTATTTTTGCCTTTGCTATTGGAATTTAGTCAAGAGCAGCAATTTATTTTTTTTTTTTTTTAACCAAAGAAAAATTTTTATTAGGTTGTCTCTCAGATCCCAATGACTGGAAAAGGGTTTGGGGGGCCTCCGATTACCCAAATTCCTGAATTGCTGAGCTTTCTGCTGCAGCCAGGTCTGAGCAGGGGAATGAGGAGCCCTGAACTGCTCAGATTTCTGCTGCAGCCAGGTCTGAGCAGGGGAATGAGGAGCCCTGAACTGCTCAGCTTTCTGCTGCAGCCAGGTCTGAGCAGGGGAATGAGGAGCCCTGAACTGCTGAGCTTTCTGCTGCAGCCAGGTCTGAGCAGGGTCCCCAAAATCAAGGGATTTCAGGCTCTTGCAAAGCTCAGAAAGAGCAAATCTGCAGCTTTCAGCACCTGCTGGCTGTCAGGAGTCCAGTTCCTTGTGCTCTGCCTCGGGCAGGAGGTCACCACACTGCCCAGCCACGGGTCACAAGTTCAACCCTCAAGCTCAGCCCTGGGTTCAGCTCAGCCCCCAAAATAAATCAACGGGAGGTGACCTCACCATGCCCAGACTCACGAGACTCCTGTGCATTTACCACCAACACAAAGCTTTGCAATTATTAATTCATTACCATTAACTCATTACCGTTAATTCATTACCATTAATTCATTACCGTTAATTCATTAGTCACCACCCTGTCCGAGCAGCACAGTCTTATTCTGCTTCTTTGTGAGAGAAATCAAAGGGCCAAAGGGTTAAATGACTTGCCAAAGGTCAACGAGAAAAATCAATGGAAAAACTGGAATTAGAGCCTAAAGATACCCAATTCCTCGCTTTGGGTTTGTTTCTCTTTGCCCCACCTCATCACGGGCAGCAAATAAAACGCGCGAGGTCCCGCAGGGCTCCTCGGAGCCAGCAGAGCTTTTCTCAGCTGCGAGGTCTCTACCCAGCCCAGCCAGCTCCAACAAGGCTGCGTTGTGTTTCCAAGCACAATGCACGCTGCAGTAAATAGGTTATTTTACAACCCTGGCGCGGTTTTCAAAGCGGCCTCAATCAGAGTTGTGCAAAACATTCGTGTCCGACCACAAAATGACACAAATCAGCCTTTGTCTGTGCCCAGGCCGCGGCCAGCCGTGGTCAGCCGCAGGCTCTGCGAGCTCTTACTCAAAAAGGTTTTTGCAACAGCTCTGCCTGGATTCCTCGGAATATTTACAGAGGAAATACTCAGAGGAATCCAGGCTGCTGCTCTCGGGTGACTTTCATGTTCAGGCCGTGCTGGCCTGGTGAGGGAGGGGATGTAAATAACGGGGATGTCACATGTTTTCCACTCGACCCACTTGTTGCGCTTCCAGTAAGGGACACGCGTTGCAAGAAAACAACTGCAGGGCTTTGATGTTCCAATCGGTGCAGCAGTGTTCCTACACGCTGGGATGTTTTCAAACATCCAGCGCTTGTGAAACCCGAGCCGGCTGTCTGGATAGTCACACAGACCCGAGGAACTGAGATTTGTAGCTCTGCTCATGAATTTAGGGCTGGAATGAGACACATCTCAGCAAAAACTCCTGACAAAGACGCGAGGTATCAGCAGCAGGAATTAGCTGGAAAAATCCGTGCTGTGGTTTATCCTGCAGCCATCCCAAGGATCCACAAAGTTTGTGGAAATTCGTAGCGGTGATGAGCTGCATGGAGCACACGGTGCTCACTGTCACTGCTCCTTACGTAATTCCAAACACTGTGAGGAAATCGGGGAAATGTGTGGATGTCCCAATGAGCACGAGGTATAAACAAGCCCTTGCATCATAAATATCTCGTCTCTCTCTAACGTGGAGTGTTTTGTGCATGAAGGGAGCATTTCTACATCTCTTTCAGGGTTATTTTAGCTCTGAGACACCGTGGGGAGGTTTCTCAGCTCCCAAAGGATTTAGGTTTGCCATCCCCTCTCTCCAGGTCTGTACATCCTTGGCTGTTATGTGATTTTCTGCTTAAAACACAAAATCAAAGCTGATTTTTCACAGGAGGGAAATCAGCTGATGGCACAGCTCAGAGCTGTTTTTGGGAATCAGGCCCTCGTGGGCTGCGTCTGTTCAAAACATCCCCAACGAGGGCTCAACAAGAGGCAATATCATCCATTCGTGCGCTGGTGGCAAAATATTCTTTATTCCAGAAGAATCTGGTGAAGCAGAAGCCTGTCCATATGAATGAGAATTCATCTCAACTGGAGATGGCTGCAAACCTCACGTGGGAAGTGCTGAAACCATGGCAGGTGACTGTTGGAAAGACACAGCCGAGAAGGAAAACAGAGGAGGGAATGAGAGCCCATGGGCATCGAACGGAAACTTCCTCCAGCACAAAAGCTGAACCAGAAGCAGAGAATTTGATGTTGACTCAAACCCTTTGTAAAATCCCCAAATCTCAGAGGACGGCATGGACAGAGGTTTCCTCTGAATGCAGCTTTATTCCGAGATATTTCCAGTAATTCTTGTCTCCCACCAGGACTAAAATACCAGGACAATTGTCTGGTTTGCAGCGTTTTTGTTCCAAAATTTAAAGTGTACAGGGTCACAAGAGGACGAAATATAAGGAAAGAGACAACAGAGATGGTTTTGTTTCGATTATTTTCTTTCCCAAAAGTTTTGTTCTGATGATTTTCTTTCCCAAAAGTTTCGTTCCTTCAGGTGTAACTTTTGCAGAGGGGAGATGGATTTCCCAAGCTGACTTTGCACACTCACGCTGCTCATAAAGCAGCTGGATAATTGCATTAAGGTTCACAGAAATATTCTATTAATGCAGACTATATTTTGTTTTCCCCTGGCCTTTCTGAACAGACTGTTTGTCCCTCCAGCTTTTCAGTTTTGAAAAGAGAAATCTTTTTGTTTTGTAGCTACAATGAAAACACAACATGGAAAGCACTTTCTATTTTTACCTGTTGACAAGATCGCTTCTTTAGTAAAAAATTAATTTTTTCCAAAAAAAAAAAAAACCCTCACAGAAGATAAAAAACCTTTCATTGTCTCTAACTCTTTGCTAATTCACTTTTAAGCGTAGGAGAGAGGGAAGGATTTTGCAGCTGTTGTCGCGTTCTGTCCGTCCTTCCTGCACGGGAGCACAGGAGGGTTTCGCATTCCTTAAAACTGCAGCACAGCCTGGCTGCAACCTGGGCTGGGCTGCACAGAGAATCCAGCACAGCTCGATTGCGGTGACCTTTCCTGATTATCTTGTACCCTGTCACGAGTTAAACGAGGTCATTACAGATGTTACTGGCATTCCCCTGCCTTGGCCCAGCACTTCAAAGACTAAAAGGCCCCTTTTGTCACGGAATTCTTGTCAAAATGTTGAGTCCAATCAGCCCCCTAATAACGGCGCACGGGGCAGCGTTCGCAGATGAAAGGAACACGCAGACACACGCCTTATACATAATTAATCCTCCCGATGAACTCCGTGCATTTCAAAATCACACAAAACGGAACAAATCCAGCGCAGAGCCTCCTGTGGGCATGTGAGGTCGTGTATCCTGCCAGGAGGGTGGGAGAGCCGTATTCCGACGTGGATACCCAGCAAGGACTCACACGGCTTCGTTAATTGAGTTATTCTCTCTTCCTGCTGCCCCCTCTGGGGCTTTACCTGAGGGCTGGCAGTGGCAATCAGGACACCTGTCTGTCACACCAGAAAACGAGCACAGAAGCCAAAAAAGTCCTGGATTTGTTATCAGCCCCATCAGGGCAGAAAATTCTGTGTCTGTCCACTTCTGGTTACCCACATGTGGTAATTGAGAGGGGTCCCGGCCTTGCCAAGCTGGGGCTGTGCAGAGCCGTTCATTGCGCAGTGAAAAATCCTTCTCCACCATCCCACAGACAGGAAATAACTCTGCACCCCAGTGTGCCCCGATCCCCAATTCTGTCTCACAGCATCACCTGGGATGGGCACAGGGAACCAACGCCTTGGAAGGGAACAAACAGTGTTTGTCACCTCGGGCAGCTCCAGCAGGGCACAAACCCCCAGTGCTCTCCCAGCCCTGCCCTGCTGAGCCAGGATGTGTTTCATGGCTCCCAGGGTTTCTGCCGCACCAAAGCCAGGAGGTCACTCTGGCTTTCCAGGCCTGTTCCTCTGGCACCCACGTTCTGGAATTCCACGCTCACACAACCAAGAAACCAGATTTCAGTCCAGAAAGCTTTTTTCCCCCATTCTGGGGGCGGGGTGGAGGGCAGGATTGGTTCTTGGAAGCTGCAAAAGCAGCGGCCGGCGATTTTCTCTTTCTAATGAGAAGTTTGCCCGACTCGGGGCCGGCGAGGCCGCGCAGATGTGGCAGCCACATCACAGGGCTGGGCACTGGCACTGGCATGGGGAGCCTGCCGTGGTTTGGGGCTGTTCCTGCGCTCAGACCCCGCTCTGACACGCGGGGCTCTGACCCAGACACAGCCCAGCCCCGCACGAGCAGAGGTTCTGCCGTTCTTGCTCAAAATCAGCAATGTGGACATCACTTTCTAATAACAACATCTGCATTTCCTCCTCCCTCCTCATCCCGCATCTGTGTCTCCACGTGTTTGTTCTGACAGGCATCAAAACTTTCCAAGCGTACCCAAAGGAATATTTTAGTCTGGCCTTACCCCGGTTTTATGGAGATTGTTGGAAAAAAATTAAATATTGTGTTCTTTCTTTATAATTAGATTAATTTGTTGTAGAAATCTCGATATTTTCAACATAAGAAGCTGCCATTCTCCTTCCAGCCAGTTATAAACTCAATGCACACCCACAAGCGTGAGGCAAAATCAAACAAATCACAGAAGAGAGGAAAAACCAAGTGGGGAAACGGTCACCAAACCAGCTCTGCACACAGGAGGATTTTAGGAGCTGAGTTCTTGTAAGCAAAATAGCAGGGATTGATTTTTGAGACAGATTATCATAGAGAAGGAAGACTCCAAAGGTCAGCAACTTCTTCCCCTTGCACAACAGTTGGATAAATATTTCAAGACCGCTCCTGATTGATTTCAATCTAATTTGTTGCTAAAAATGTACAGTAAAGGAAATTTGAGGCCTCCTTGGATACATCTCTCAGCTGCTTCACAACTCTCATCATTTAATTTTCCTGGTGTCTTACACCAATCAAGTGCAACTTCGCAGTAATTGAATCCAATTACTTTTTTTTCCTTATTCCCTCCGACACGGACAAAAATGTCAATGTTCTTTTTTACAAGAAGCTGTAACAAAATTTAAGGACTGTTCTTGAAAGAGAAATGCTGGAAGTTCAGCACAGGAAGACTCTGAAGCAAAAGGATTCTGATGGAAAAATTGTTTTTTCAGGGAAAGCAATGGTAGATAACTTTCTCCAAAACAAAATTCAGCTCCCACTCCTAATAGAAATGACAGGAACTGGGTTTGGTACACACAAACCAGTTAAAATTGTACATTTTGCCCTCGACAATTAGAAGGACAGAGCTATAATCTGGAGGAACCACACGTACATTTGCCCTGCAGCACTGCAAGAGCCTGGAAAACAGCCGTTTATAGTACTCTGCACTTAAATTCGGGGTTTTCAGTTTCTCCGTGGTCAGATCCGATTCAGACAAATAAATTCAGAAAACAAACATCGAAATACGGACGGTTGCAGCAGCAGAGAGGTTAACGCGCTCCGTGGTTATTGGATTTGTCGCCGTTATAAGCGGCAAACAAAAGTCTGCTGGTGCTGCGTTTTGAGAAGCAAGGTTTGTAAACCTGACTGTGACACTTCTGCAGGAAAAGGTGTTTTCAACCCCAAATCCCCCCTCCGTGGAAAGGAGACAGAAGGTCACAGTGCTCCCCGAGGAGCCGTAAACCTCCCGAGATAGGGGCAGGGAATGTGCTGAACGCGCTCTCGAGCTCAGCCCGGCCCGCGTGGTGTCCCCAGCTGCAGCTGTGCCCTTCAAGGACTCTCATGTGCCGCTGACTCACGGAAACGCTGATGAGAAATCAGCACAGGGGTTTGTTCCTCTGCCTCTTTCCATTCCTCAGCTGCTGCAATTCACACAGAAACTCCTGGGAGCACACAAGGCCAGGCTCAGGGTCCTTTGCTCTCTACAATGGGTGCCTGACCCTCAAATCCTGAAGAATTTTCCTGAATTTGTAGGGAGGTAGTTGATCACTTTGGCATTTGGAGAATTCCATTTTCCAGGGGCACCTTCCAAATTATCTCAGCCCAAACCCTCACCTCGGTGGTGCAAATAAACTCCTCTCTACACCTGATATTTCAAAATGAGCAGCCTAAAGTTGAGGACACAGCAGAGACGAACAAATCACCGCAAATCTGCAAATCAGGGTTCTGGAGTGGGTGAAACCAGAGGTGTGGAAATCATCAGGTAATCCCTCAAATCACTGTCCTCAAACAATTATCAGCTAATCCCTCAAATCCTTGTCCTCAGCCAAACCTTCTCCTCCTCTCCTTGCTGACCAGGAGTCCCCAACAGCTGCTAAGAGGTTTGAGAGAAAATCTGCTCCCACACCATCCTGATGAAGAATTTCACTCCATATTTCAGAAATGAAGTGCCTGTCTCTGCACTGATAATTATTGTTATTGGGGTTCTATCAATAGGTTTCCTTCTGCTCCTTCTCAGTCTCTTCCATGAAGGAATTTTGGCCTCACGTCTGCGAGGTCAGGTCTGGTGACAAGGTGACATTTATATACAGGAAAAAAGCATCTCTTAATTGAACATAGAAACCTTTCGTTCAGTAGATGTAATAGCTCAGTAGATGTAATTTTTAAAGAAAAGAGTGATAAACTTATTTAAAAATATACATCACAGAGATTTAAAAAGCAGAAGCCAGGCCAAGACAAATGAATAAATGTTTAAGTTCTGTATAAAAGCAGATTTTTAACACCAAAACCATCAGAGGGTTTTTCTGAGGAGCTGCACAGAGACCTTAGACCAGATGAACTCCAGGGATGGATTTTCCTTTCCGCTGCCACTCTCTTGATAATCTTTGGGGTTAAACAAAGAAAAGGATCAGCCCTCGGGTTTCCCCAGGGAGCTTTGCAAACTGCAGAGCGAGGGATCTCGGGAGGTTTGAATGCGAAGGAAATGCCAAAATTCAGCAATTTTAATGGTTTAAAAGGTTTTTAACGGGGCCATAAACAAAACACGTCACCAAGCCCCGAGACCTCGAGCAGCCGGCCCTGTTTTCCAGCCACGGATTCCCATGGAAATCTCCGGAGCCTGGGCAGGAGACAGTGGCTATTAGGGAGCTATTCGGTTTTTTGTGCCGTGGTTATTTTGGGTGGAAAAGGTCACGTCAGAGGAGCAGTGACAAAATTACAATCCGGGAGTTCTGTCAGTACAACTCCTCTTACACCAGCGGCTCTCGTTGGAATGGCTGAAGCGGCCAAAGATCACAGAGCAGCCCAGCTCTGCCCGCGGTGGCTCTGGGAGCAGATGTCGGGAGTGTAGCACGGGCTCTGTTTGCAGAACTCTAACCATGGGTTTTCTGTTACAAAACACAGCCCTGAGACAAACCTGCAATCAACTCCAAAGTCAGAAAGCGCAGGACTTAAAAACAAAACAAAACAAAAAAAGTAAAACCAAAAAACAAAGCGAGTGGCTCTTTGTCCCTTTTAATTTCCCTGATGGTACCAGATGAACTCTGGAAGGAGCCACATGGAAAAAAGGTGGGGAATGAAATCTTCCCAGTTTAAATTGTCAACATCATAATACCCCTGGCAGGATATAAAATTTGCAGAGCCCAAGAATTGGAGGCCATTCAGTTGGAAACTCCTGCATGCGAGACGAAATTCCTGCCCACTTGTATCTGAGGAAAATCTGCGTGCACATTTATTTATTTTAGAGAGGGGTTTTATCTTTCAGGCCTATTGCCAGGGCTCCTCATTAAAGTTCTGCCTCTCAAAGTTTCTCCTGCAATTCCAGCTCAACCAAACCCTGCTCCCGCCCTGTCCTTAATGCTGAAAACAAAACTCAGCTCAGCTGCTCTGGGATGGAAGGGAAGGATGAAATTCCTATCTCTGAACAACGGGTTCAGCTCAAGCAGGAGTTCTTTAAGAATATTTTTTTTCCATCATTTGAATTGTCAGATCCAGATAGGAAGTCTAAGATTGAAAGGTTGTGGACAAATGGAAATAGAAATTAAATTGAAGAATCATTGCAGAATTAATAAACAAGTAAGTGAAGTAGATATTAAAGGTGAGAAAAAAGCTGTGAGGGGAAGAATACTGAAAGTATGAAAAGGTTAAACAAGTATGGGATAATTTCAGTCACTTGATACAGGATGAAATAGGCATAAACTAAACAATAGCTTTTCAAAGATGAAATGGATAAAGAAAACAATTAGAAACCATAAAAATAAAATTAAATCAGTGGAAAACAATGAAAAGCTGCAGGGAGCAGTTCAGGTAGGACCATGCTGGAGAGTCCATCTGTCCCTCCTAAAGGCACTGCGAGGGTAAATCCCTCTAATAAAAATCTCAGTTATGAGTCAGGTATTTAAATGCAAGCCCTAATTATTACTCCTGTAAAGCTCCTTTCAAACATTCTTATTCCAGGCTCAGTGTGTGACACTGAACCTTGGACAGAAAAACTTCCTGGGCCACTCATTCCAGCCCTGCACAGCCACAGCTCCAACCCAGGTGAGGAGGAACCTCACCTTGGACACAAACCCCTCCTGGGGCTTTCATTCCAGCTCTGCACAGCCAGAGCTCCAAGCCAGGGGAGGAGGAACCTCACCTTGGACACAAACCCCTCCTGGGGCTTTCATTCCAGCTCTGCACAGCCAGAGCTCCAATCCAGGGGAGGAGGAACCTCACCTTGGACACAAACACCTCCTGGGGCTTTCATTCCAGCTCTGCACAGCCAAAACTCCAATCCAGGCCAGGAGGAACCTCTGCTTGGACAGAAAAACCTCCTGGGCCTCTCATTCCAGCCCTGCACAGCCACAGCTCCAATCCAGGCCAGGAGGAACCTCTGCTTGGACAGAAACACCTCCTGGGGCTTTCATTCCAGCCCTGCACAGCCACAACTCCAACCCAGGCAAGGAGGAACCTCACCTTGGACAGAAACACCTCCTGGGGCTTTCATTCCAGCTCTGCACAGCCAAAACTCCAATCCAGGACAGGAGGAACCCCAAACCCAAGGGGTGAAGCAGCTGGAGAGGTAAATTTTGCAGGGGCAAGCCAGGAACAGCTGCCAGGCCAAAAAATATTTCAGCCACGGCCTCTGCTCAGTCAGGGCATGGACGGAATCTGAAACCAGATCGAGTTTTGCACTCTCACTTAGCTCGTGCCTGCCTGCAGGACATCAGTAGCAGCAGCCCTGAAGTGCTCTCACATGGAGAGCATCCTCACAGGAAGATGTTTATATCTCCTCTGATCTCCTGTTCATCTGGATTTCTAACACACACACACCAGCCCGGTCTGGTCGCCAGGAAGGCGAAGGAAAGGTCACCAAACTGCTCTGCTGCGAGTTACTTTGTCAAACTCCGTCCTGGGCAGCGCGACTTCACACGTCAGCGTGAGTGTTCGCTCTGTGTCAAAGCCCCCATTGTGCGCGTTCCCCACACGAGATTTATGGTGAAGCTCCCAGCATTTTTCAGGCATAATCAGCGTTTATTCCCCATCCCAGGTCTACGAGCAGAGGCCTGACAAGCAATTATTGACACATTGTGCGGGAATAAAAGCGGTGGGCGAGCTGCTGTTGCGACTGGCAGCGTGGGCAGGGGGAAGGAGGGGCTGTGTCAAAGGAGTGACAGCCCTGGTGCCCAACATTGTCAAAGCCGACAGTGACTTGCACTGTTCCGCGTGCCTGGGTGTATTTGTGCTCCCTGTCACCGGGCTGTGACATGCCAAAACACCGCCAGCGCTCCTTTTCTCATGCTAATGCTGTGTGGTGACAGCTCGCTGATCCCCGGCTGGCTCCGCTCAACCAGTCAAGGTGTGACAGGCAGAGCCTTTGTCAGCGGCGCTGGCCTGTCCTCCCAGACACCCTGAGTGTCCTGGGCCAAAGGGACCTGCAGGACACTCACAGCACCCTCATCTCTTGGGCTGAACCTGCAGGACACTCACAGCACCACCATCTCCTGGGCTAAAGGGACCTGAGAACATTCACAGCACCCTCATCTCCTGGGCTGAACCTGCAGGACACTCACAGCACCCTCAACTCCTGGGCTAAAGGGACCTGGAGCCTGCAGAACACTCACACCACCCTCAAAAACACTCACAGCACCCTCATCTCCTGGGCTAAATGGACCTGAAACCTGCAGAACACTCACAGCACCCTCATTCCCTGCGCTAAACCAACCTGGAGCCTGCAGAACACTGACACTCATCCCCATCTCCTGGGCTAAAGGGACCTGCAGAACACTCACACCCACCCCTATGGGGTTACCACTGTGCCTGACCTGAGCAAGGTGTTCCCAGCTCCCCTGCCACCCTGACCGACCCCACAGTGCCCATCCCAGAGCCTGCTGTCGCCTCCAGATGAGGAGGGAATGGTTTTTAAAACCTTTTCCTGAGTCATTTCTCACGAGCTGGGCCTCATATCTGCGTTTTTCTCTCTCCCACGCGGGGAACAACTTCAACAACAACTTGTTAACTTCAAGCTGAGCCTAGGCAAGCTCTGCAGAGGGTTTATGGCGGTTCAGCACCACCAGTAAACCCTGCTGGGGATTAATTCAGCCCCTGCACCGCGCAGGGTATCCCAGACAGGATTAGGGGGCATTAGCCAGGCTGTGGGAAGGGAGGTTGCACGACGCCTGCTTAAATTGTGCTTGGCTGTCAAACTCACAGGCACATTAGCACCGAGTTCATCCAGAACACCAAAGCAGCCCTAAAACTGCGTTTTATGAGTGCAAGAAAGCTGGGCAGGGAAGGGCAGAGTTCAGGCTCAACTCAGCAATGTGTTGGCTTCTTGGGACGGGGAGTTTGCAAATGGCTTGGAGAAGCCCATGAGCTTGGCTACCTGCATGAAATTCATTCAAATGATCCAAAACTCGAGGATCAGCAAAGCTGGGCCAGGAAACTTGCCAGAACAAGGCTTTTCTTGCAAGATTTATGGTGCTTCCTGCTTCTTGTTCCCAGGCATAACCAGGAAGTGAACTGAGCAAAAATGGAAAATAGTTTTTAGAAAAGTTATGAATCTCTTTTGCAAAGGTTAAAGAAGTTCACTGCAAGAAATTGTGTTGTTTTCTTACTTTCTTACAATATTTTTTTGGATCTTATCCAAATTCCACCCAGCAGCTGAGCGATGGATTATTGTTTTGGAATGTTAATGGTATTGACGAGAAGGACAAAGAACAAGTTCACTACGATCCAAAATCAAAGCCCAGATATCAGAAAGTGTGAGTTACTCTCTGTAATTATTTCCTCTCCTGGGGGACGCCCCTGGGATCCCATTACATCGAACTCAAAACCCCAATCTGCTCCAAAAACCTCAACAAAATTTCAGCACAGTAAGCACAGGGTGGATAAAGGGCAAGTGGAGGGTGGAGAGGAAGACTTGATGAAAATGATTTAATTATCTGCAGTTATTGATGAGAAAGACAACAAGTCAACTACGATCCAAAATCAAAAGCCTGATATCAGAAAGTGCGAGTTACTCTCTGTAATTATTTCCTCTTCCTTGGGAATCGGGGATCCCATTACATCGAACTCAAAACCCCAATCTGCTCCAAAAAACTCAACAAAATTTCAGCACGATAAATACGGGGTGGTTAAAGGGCAAGTGGAGGGTGGAGAGGAAGACTTGATGAAAATGATTTAATTATCTGCAGCTCCAGCATGGCAGGGGCTGGGATTTTCAAAGGCACCCGTGACATCTGGAGACCACGGCCCCGCACTGAGGTGCCACCGCCCCGTGAACTCCCAGCGCTGAGTTGGGATGTTTTTCCTGCTCTCCCACCCCGCGTGTCGGAGGCAGCTGAGCCCCGATCTGCCGAGCAGCTGAGCGGGGAGGGAGAGCCCAGCGGGAGAGGGGGATGCTCAAAGGGCCCTGCTGGGAGGGACCGGCCCAGCTGCGGGGCAGAGCTGGAGCTCCAGCCTGTCCCAAACCCAGGGAGCCCCTCCTGCCCTGGGGCTGAGCCCTGCACGCTCCTCAATGCTCAGAAAACCCAGGTTCTCCTTTTCTGGGCTGCTCTTTGGACACTGTGTGTTTACAGAAAACATAATTTTGCAATAACTCAGCGCTAGAAGGGAGGAAAGATCCACAGGTATTTTTTGTAGTGCTCATTGGTTGCAATCTCTTTGAATCACAAAAAGAGAGAATCTCTTACACTGCAATAATTGCAGCCGTAATAAGATTATTATTGTCTCTGAATCTCTGCTCACATCCCAAACTCCAGAGATTTCACAAATCCCTGGAACTTGGAGATTTTCTCGAGGAGGAAATGGGAGCGATGAAGAGAAGGTGCAAAGGTGTAAAACTCAGCAGGAAGAACATCACCCAGCAGAGCTCACCTGACCAGGGCCCAGCAGAAATGCAAGGTTCTGCAAGTCTGCAGCGAGCGATCAACGTGCTGGTGCAAATCGGCCCTCAGCCGCTGGGCACTGCTCTGGGGAATTGCCCTGATAGCAGATATTCATTTTACATTTCCAAAAAGACCCAATTTTGCATTAAACCCGCCTCAACCCCGCCTAGAGGGGCAGGAGGGAGGGGATGTGGTGGCGTGGGCAGTGCCATCCGGGGAGAGCTCAGCCTGGGGCTGCAGCGGGTCAGGGTGGGATCAGCCAGAAGCCCCCGTTTTCTGTAAACAGCCAGGAGATATTTGCCACACAAACTGTGGTTTAATCAATAAAGGAAAGGCTTTGATTTGGCTTGATCTGTTTTCATTTCATTAACGCCGAGGTTCCAGGACAAGAGGGTGTTTTGCTGGAAGTGCTGCTTTTGGCAGGGCCTGCGCTGCCACGAGAACAGGCTGGAAATGTGGAAATGGGATGAAAAGCTCCTGCCCTCCTGCTGTCCCAGCCACAGCTCACCAAGCTGCCCAGGGGCCAGCAGGGCAGCCAGAATTGCCAATTTTCATCAAAGGCATGAGTGCCCAAAGGCTGCTCACCCTCCCCATCCACAGGAGAGGCTCTGCCCAGCCAGGGAACACCCAGCACGAGGTGAAAACACAAAATCTGCCACTTCCTCGTAGTGTGACTCCGTTTGGGACATCTCTGCTGCCTCCCTGCACTGCCAGCCTGGCAGGGAGAGCTCTGCAGCCAGCAGGGATTGCATGGAATGGTGACAAAAGTGTCCATGGTGGCATCAGCAGGGCCCAGGTGGCACCAAGAGGGCAGCCTGGCACGAGGGCACCCAGGGGTTGCAGCCTCCAGGGGTGGAAAACCTAGTGAAACCTGAATTTGTGTCCTTTCAACAACTCAAATTTGGATTTTGGTGAATAATCGACCAAATTCCAGGCTCAGGGAATGCTCACAAATGTGGTTTTAGTCTGCATAGGCTGAGACATCAGATTAAGCCATATAAATGTTATTTAAACCCCATGCTCACAAATAGAATTATGTTTACTAAGCATTAACATAAACCTGCAGTTTAATGCAAATTATTCACCTCCTCTGGATTTTGGTGGTGCCAAACGCCACCGTCTCTATGGTAAACACCATAAAACTGCACAGAAAAAGCAAAATTGCATTTTCCTCTAAACTTACAGCATCCATAAGCCAGAGAGGGCAATGGAAAAAAAGCCGCAAAAAGCAAAAATATTTGCAAAGCCACACAGTGGGAGGACAAACAGGAAAAACCCCCAGGTCTCCTAAATTTGAAGTTAAAAACCTGTGCAGCCACGGGCGCACAAATGCAGAGCAGGAATCTCAGCATGCTGTGGGCACAGACACACGGATTACCAGGAAAAAAAGGCTGAATTCAAATGAAACTTGCAGAAAATTGGATAATTATTGACATGCTGAAATCATTTCCAAAATCAATCTCAAGAAAATTTAATGGCTGGTTTAAGGTAAATGAAGTCCAAACAAATTGTGACTCAGTGCACATTTAAAGCGTTCTCTTGACTTCATCTCTGCCCTGGAAGGATGGAAATTGTTTTGGTTAAAGAATTTTAGTGTGTTGGGTCCAGGCTTACTTTTTATTTATATTTAGTGATATCATACTTTAAAAAATAAATAAAAAAAATTGAGAGGGTCTGGTTCCAAACTTGTTTGTACATATTTGGCACTAATTTTTGATACTTTCTGGAGTTTTCAGGAAGACTGAAGTCACTTTATAGTTCCTGTTTCACACTGGGGAGTGCCAGGATCACCGGGAAATCAGCTTTGTTCATCACACTGAATTTCTGGCTTGGGAACATTCCAGTCTGACAGTTCCTGACAGAGATTTTGGCTTTGGGAATGGGACAGACCCTGAGGTGCTCCTGGAGAACCCCTCGGGCACAAAATGAACTCCCCAAAGCCCTCCCTCGCTGCAGGATGCGATCAGGGTCTGGGCAATCACGGAATCCATGAGCAGAAACAAATATTTGTGTGCAGGAGGGGGCAGATCGAGTGTCCGACCGCAAATATCGGGTGAAGAAAGCGATATTCTGGTTTCTTTACCAAATCATTGATTTCTCATCAAATAAATCCCTTCTGTCAGTCCCAGGAGCTCTGTTTGTGGCCCTGCACCATTGCCAGGCCTCATTTCCATGTTCCTTTTAATAAAACCACTCCAAAACCTAGCAGGGAGCAGCACGAGGCCTTGCAGAGAGCCAGCCTGCTCTCAGGGTAAATTTTAGAGGATATAAACTTGCAAAGATCGGTTTTATCCACACAGCCTTCTCTCAGAGCAACTTTTAGAAGATATAAACTTGTAAACATCAGTTTTATCCACACAGCCTTCTCTCAGGGTAACTTTTAGAGAATATAAATTTGCAAAAATCAGTTTGATCAACACAGCCTTCTCTCAGGACAACTTTTAGAGAATATAAATTTGCAAAGATCAGTTTGATCAACACAGCCTTCTCTCAGGACAACTTTTAGAGGATAGAAACTTGCAAAGATCAGTTTTATAAACACAACCTTCTCTCAGGATAATTTTTAGAAGATATAAACTTGTAAACATCAGTTTTATCCACACAACCTTCTCTCAGGACAACTTTTAGAGAATAAAAATTTGCAAAAATCAGTTTGATCAACACAGCCTTCTCTCAGAGCAACTTTTAGAAGATATAAACTTGCAAAAATCAACACTGAACATAATAAATTTCAACTGAGGAGCCCTCCAAGCCCTGCGGATCTATCCCATTTCTCCAGACACCAAACGACTTTGAAACGCTCCCCTCATCTGTCACAGCTGTCTGGCACCTATTTACATGCAAATATAATAACGTGGTGTTCTCAGTTAAAGACAGGATCGCTCTAACCGAGTTGTCACAGGATTGGTTTCCTCTTAGCAACCTTTGAAATGAAATTACTCTAAAAATATTTTAGCAGGTTGGAGATCCTCGATGGATAGGCCAGGCCAGTGAATTTTAGAAAGGAAAAGGGGACCAAACTCCTGGGTTAATGCAGGCTGGGCAGAGGAATGGCTGCTCTGGGCTGATCCAGCTTCCATCAAGCTCAAAATCAGGGAAGGCAAACCAAGGACATCCTTCCCCCCTCACGATCACACATTTCCTTTATTTACCCTCCCCTCCTGCCTCTGTGGAAATAGATATTAAATAGCCTGCGTTTCCCCAGCACAATAATTCACTCGTGAACTTCGAGGAAATTCCATTAGTACCAGCCCTTCTTTAATTTAGCCTCGCAACATCTGGTGAGCACAACAACAGCGCCACTGGCAAAAAAAAACCCAACAAAAAAACCCTTTCAAGTTCAACTTCCAGCAGGATTTTGGGGGAGATGGAGAGACAACACGAGAGAGAGGAACACTGAGCAGCACACGCCGAAATTTGCAGATAATCCCAGGAATTCCAGTGGGGCTAAAAACACTTTATAATTCCTGGTGACTAATTAACTATAGCTGATATAATTGGTAGCGTGAGGAGACAGCCAGGCTGGTCAAAAGGAGCAAAAAGGCTTTGCTTTTGTAAAAGTTTTGCTTCCGTTGACAAAACTCTCTTTGGATCAGTGAGGCATAATTTAAATTCTAACTCTTGGTGGTGAGAGGTTGCAAAATTTGCCATAAAGATTTTATTCACATCTTTATGCCCCTGAAAATGTTCACACAGAGAAAATTCTCTTGATGGTTCTGGGCCAATTCCCACCCCGCCCTGTGCTGTCCAACCTCCCCAGTCCTGCCCTGCTCTTCGCTGACATCCTCTGTGTTAAATGCTTTTTCTCTGCAACAATAATTAATTAAATAATTTTAATTTAACCCCCAGCACCCAGAGGAATTCCAGAGTAACAGCACAATTCGAGTTTACATCTCATCCAACCAAGAGCAAACAGCCTGGTGTTCCAGAATTCCTTTAAAACCACGCAAAAATGAGGCAGAAATACGAATTCATGTTTTCCTGCTTATCTCCTCCCTCGGTGGCCGTTCAGCCTTCCCGGCTGGGACAGCTCCATGTACATTTAAAATATCAATCTAATCTGCCCGAAGAGCTATTGATTGATCAGCTCGGTCCCGGTGTCGCTATCGAACGGCTTCAGGGATCTGCCAAACCTGTCCGTGCTCCCCCGTGCTCCTCTCAGGGGAATGTCAGCTCAGCTATTGATCCAAACTCACTTCTGCTCTCCCTCTCCTCTCCTCTCCT